>MU692169.1:8407-26477 GCA_026770625.1 Nicotiana glauca
TAATGAGAATATACTCAAATACTTGTTAACAATTCAGATTATACAAGTTCCCAACTCTATTTAGTGAATTGACCAAAATGCCCTCGGGCTCACGTGCCCGGAATCCAAAATTTCTCGAAGACAAAGTGTACCCATGACCTTAGGAACTCAAATTTATGATTTTTTCCTAATTCCATACTCAAAATCGTGGCTAAAATCCAAGATTACAATTTTCTAGGTTTCCAACCAAAATCCCAATATTTACACTAATTTCCATGCTTAATCTCATATGCGATCAATGTATTTAGCTTATAATAGGTGGGAATGACTTACCTCAACATTGTTGATAAAGATCTTCCTTTGAACCCTCCGCTTCTGCGGTTCTGGGCTCCAGCTCACTTTCTGCTTCTGTGGACGACCAACCGCACATGCGGTTCCGCTTTTGCGGATTTTGGCCGCTTCCGCGATCAGCCCTGGCCGCCCATATTTTCGCTTCTGCGACATCCATTTCCGCAGATGCGGTTCCGGTTCTGCGGAACCTTGATCGCATCTGCGGTCCCCGAAATTTTGCTCAAATCCGCTTCTGCGGCTCCCTTTACCGCTTCTGCGGGGCCGCTTCTGCGGTTCTCTTTCCGCAGAAGCGGAATTACTAGCAACCAGCAACTCAGCCTTTTTCCAAAAATCCATTTTCTATCCGTTAACCACTCAGAATCCACCCGAGGCTTCCGAAACCCCAACCAATTATACCAACCAGTCCCAAAATACATTACGGACTTGCTCGAGGCCTCAAACCATAACAAACAATGCTAAATTCATGAATTACACCCCAATTCGAGCTTTATGAACTTTGAACTTTCCAACTTCTATTTCCGATGTTTAACCCTATCAAATCACGTCCGATTGACTTCAAATTTTGCACGCAAATCATATTTGACATTACGGACCTACTCCAACTTCCGAAATTTGATTCTGAACCCGATATCAAAAAGTCAACCTCCCGGGCAAACTTTCCAAAAACCTTCAAATTTCTATCAGGCTTCAAAATGACCTACGCACCTCCGAATTCACTTCTGGTCGCGCCCCTAACTCCAGAATCACCTTACGGAGCTATTCACAGTCTCGAAATTCCAAATGGACATCAATAACACTGAAATGCTCTTCAAGCCAAACTTATGAAATTTCTTCTAAAATGCCAACTTCCACGATAGGCACCAAAACGCTCCCGGGTTATCCAAAACCCAATCCAGGCATACGCCCATGTCCGAAATTATCATACGAACCCGCTGGAACCTTCAGATCCCGATTCCGAGGTCATTTACTCAAAATTCCAATCCTAGTTCATTTCATTCAACTTAAGCTTCCGAAATGAGAATTCGCTTCCCAATTCAACTCCGGACTTCTCGAAATTCCATTCCGACCACGCGTACAAGTCATAATACCTGAAATGAAGCTGTTCATGGCCTCTGACTACTGAACGGAGCGCTAGTACTCAAAACGATCGGTCGGGTCGTTACAAAACCGTTGCCATAGGGATATTGGAATGGTTTAAAGACCGTCACATCAGCCGGCGTACCCATAGGCCTACAGGAACGGTTTTTCCAACGGTTTGCATCGTCGTGACAATAGATATGTCTATTGAAACAGTTTTCCCTTTTTCTGTTGGAACGGTTATTTTTTCCAATTAGAACGGTTTAAAACAATTACTGTATTGTTTATACAACGGTTTTTAACCGTTACCACATTATTTAAAGAAACACTTATGTAAGCTATTGCTACGGTTATGCTGGATATAGCCACGGTTTCTTTAGGCTATCGTAACAGTTATATTTGTATTTGGAACAGTTTATGGGACCTATTGCAACGATTTTCATTGTCTACTGGAACGTCATTTGTGTCATATTGCAACGATTCTGGTAGGCTATTGTATCACTTCGGTTAAAACCAAAACATAGAACCTGTTATAAATAAATATTTATACATATAATAAATTATAATAACACTAAAATTTAAATACATCATAAAATGAAACTATTAATAATATAAAATTATCCATCAAGCAAATAATATCCATAAAGCAAATGTTCTACCCCTATGAGTGCATAAGTTTAATATATTTCAAGAGAATAAATGAGTTTCAAAAATATTGGTAACAAAATATTCATAGAACATGCATCTATTACAATACAAAATTCATTTCAAGTAAGGTCTAGTTCTTCATCGTCTTCATCATCCATTTTTTGATATACTCCACCTACAAAATAGGATAAGTAAAGTTATTACCAAAATGAACCTTGCGCAAATAAGTAAATAACTAAATACAAAAGAAGTGAACCAAGTAGACTCTCAAATCCTATGTTCATATAAACCAATCTGTGAGGGGAATATCCAATGAGCTAAATGCATGCACTGAATAATTAATTAGCGATAAAATCACTTTTCTGAACAGAACCCCAAAAAAGAAGAATTGTTACTCACATTAGAAAGATAGAAGACGTGCAATTTCCATCAGAATAGCGAACAACAGTGCAATAGTCACTAAAGCATTTATTTCCATCAGAGAGGCCAACAGCAACATGATGATTTCTCACATCTCCCACTTTGATTTCCTCTCTAAAATGGACTACTCTCTTTGTTGGTTCATTTGAACCTGCTGCTAACAGGTAGTTTACATCATTTACATATAGGATTCCTATAATATATAACCTTGATCAGCACATTGGGAATAAATGAAATAAAACCATAATTAAAACAAAGCAGTCCAAATTAGGAGCACAAATAACACTTTGATATAGTTACCAAACAAAGGGATACAAATATGAATCAGACACCTATGAGAGATGATTTGTAGTACAGAAGAGTATGGATATTTTGCTGTTAAGCAAAGTGACTCCAATTAAAAATTGCAAAATACTTTGCAAGCCAAGTGAATTGTCCATATTTAATAATGCACTTTAAGCTTCTTTTCGTGCTTAATTTGTCATTAGTTTTTTATTGTAATCATTAATATTTAGAAATCTTTAACTCGGATTGCTATTTACAAATATTTAGCAATCTTTAACTCGGATTGCTATTTCCAAATATGGTCTGTTGCATTCTTACAGACCTTGTTCGTCTGTATCTTTGTTCTGTCATCTGCTACAAAATACAATTATCGATGCCGCCTCTGTGTATATGTTATAGTATAAAAAGTACCACAAGTGCATATTTCAAGTTTATATTAATAGAGGTGTTTATATGATCCAGTTTTTGGTGAAAGACCAAGTCGGCAAAACCATAGAGGTCTACATAGACGATATGTTGATAAAATCCAAAAGGAAAGAGGATTACATAGATCACCTTAAAGAAGCTTTCGATATACTCAGGCGATATAGAATGAAATTGAATCCTGAAAAGTGCGCATTCGGCATGACTTCAAGGAAATTCCTAGGTTTCCTAGTATCACAGCGAGGCATCGAGGTCAACCCCGACCCAATCAAAGCTATAGAGGGGATACCAGAGAACTTAACAAAAAAAATAGGTTAAGAGGCTAACCATCCATATAGCCGCCCAATCGAGATTCATCCCACGGTCATCCGATAGATGCCACAAGTTCTTTGGCATACTCAAGAAAGACAACAACTTCCAATGGACCTCCGAGTGCTTCGACTCCCTAAAGGAGTTAAAGGCTTACCTATCATCACCGCCACTGCTTTCCAACCTAATATAACTGTAAAAGAGGCCCGAGATTGAGAAAAATAATTTCATACTTAATGTAGTTGCTTGGTAGGATTATAAAAAAAAGGAAGTAATACCATCAAGGAGACTAAATATTAACACAATACACTCCATACAATGTATATTCATTTGTGAAACAGTGTTGTGCAGTAACATTCTTGAGCTTGATTTTATGAGAATGAGAAAGACAAAACTATCAGATTATTCATGTTTATGTTAGTGGTCTGCTAGCACAAAAGTTAAGTTGATGCTGCAATTTGACAACACATACTTTCTTCTTGGCATCCACTGAAAGAAAAGAAAATCGAGAATTAAAATCAGAACATGCCATAGCAAGCTAAATCTAGGTTGATCAACGCAAAGCAAAAGAGAGAAAAGAACAGCCTTCTGTTATTTCAATACAAAAGGTTAATCAAAATAAGAATCAAGAGAAAGAAAATGGGAGAATCATAAGATGATATTGCATCGCTGGGTGAACCAGAATTATACTTATTATTAAGTCTCTGTCGAAAATTTTAAATAGTTAACCCAGCTAAAACACCAAGTGCTACAATTACATAGCTATTTCAAGACAAGGAAAATAAAAAGCTACATTCTCAGTGTCATGGATAGTTTATACAGAAACTGTGAAGGGCTGAGATATCATAGATTATTGTTGTTCATCTCATTTCTAAGAGTAATAAAGCAATGGCATAGTAACAGAAATCCTCAAAGGTCCCTCTTGAAGAATTCAGTAATGTATAAGTTTTATCCTTTGTTATGTTGCTCTCTGGTATACAATTTAAAATAGCAAAACTAGAGAAATGAAGAGGCTGTATGATGCAAACATTCAGCACTTTCGCCAACTATAATTGTACACGTTTTGGGATGGAGATGAACCTATGAGATTGAGCTTTGAGGTCTTGGTTTTTGTCGTCTATTGCTTCTAAAAACACGGAACCTGTCAAGTCTGTTTGTCCCAGCTAACAACAATACCTTTGGAATAGGAGATGACAAAAACTTTTCTGAAAGGCCTTCGTACCTGAAACAAAAGCATTATAATTTCAGGTTCAAAGATGTTTGGTAAGATAGCAACTGCAAGCTAAATTGACCTGCTCTCAACCACATATGTGTGGTAAGTAGACCTTCAGTTTTGGGTCGTGATAATTTCGTAACATTATATAAAAATGATAGTAATCACCTTCATAATGTAAAGTTGTAAATACATAGATATGTTGTACTTCTAATATCTTTATCACTGAAGTATTCTATTATAGCTATAAGAGAAAAAAAAAAGAACGAAAGAAATTTTTCTTGATTTGCTAGAAGAAAAGATGATATGATTTAAGAAACCAATCACGAGTTTAATATTTATTGCTAATAATACTAAATCTCCACTCATTTAAAACAGGATAAAGATTTCCCAGCAACCAGCAAATCTACCTAAGAGTTCTAAAAAAAATAAATAAATAAAGGGCGTGGGGTTCCAAATTATTTGTAAACAAGCTTTAGTCATGGAAATAGGCATCATAACGAACTAAGGATGATGGTTAACTAATCAAGATATTGCTTAAGCATGGAAATAGCTGAAGAATCTGGCAAAAATTTGGTCAAATCATTAAGCAAATCTGGATGGTCTTGTTTTGCTATATTGTGAGACTAACTAAGAGATTATCAATCATTTGTTTTGTATTGCAATCATGTGATTAATTTGAGTGAACACACACTCAGAGTAGGACCACAAGCTTGGGGCTCGACGATTATAAAAATTTAACAATTAGTCCTTTTCATTCTGAGTGCTTTTACTGTTCATAATAAATCGCAAAAAAGAGCAAGAATGCAAATCCCAAGACTAAAATTTATAAACAAAAATGAGGCAAATTCAACAGAATGATTTTGTATTCTGGCAGCAAACAAAAGCCTAGGAAATTGTCAAAGGCTCGAACAGGTATATTGTCATCGAATTCCCTCATCATATCCCACAGTCCATCTCCAACCCCAACTACAACAATAGGCAAGGCATATTTACTTGCTTTCAAAATTGCTTCAATTATTCTCTTCTCTTGAGGGTTTAATCTATTACGCGCATCTCTTGTAACATTTCCATTTCCAACCTATCCATCCGTGATTATCAATAAAACATGGTACTGGCCACCACTCTGCTCTACAATACTGATTGCCATTTCAATAATAAGAGCGAACAATGTTGGTCCTAAAAGGCGTAATTAAGGAACTAATTGTCTATATTGACTCAATACTTGCTCGAATCCATTACAGAATTTCCCACCAGGATAGAAACTAAAACCCAAGTTTTCAGGGCTTTCCATCATCAGCAGCAAACAAAGTCTAGGAAAATGAACATCCAAAAGACTACATCGGACACATAAAACACGTATGAATTAAGAACCTTTCTGCCAAGACTACAACATGAATTAAACAAAGAACCCAAAAGACTAAAGCATGAATTAAGAACCTTTTTGCCAAGAACTAAAAAACACAGTAAAAATAACCAAAAGAAGAGAGAAAATTACCAGGCATATAGTGATTTTGGGCTTCTCTGATTCGAGCACAAATATGATTTTAGAATTTGGGGATTTTGGGATGACTAGAAACTATCCTTGAAGAAGTGGGTATCTACGTTAATTGGATTTGTAACCTGCAAAGTTTCGGAGAAGTGCCGGAAAGACCGACAGAAAATCATGAGCGGTGACCATGTTATCGGCTTTGGGAACTCTAGGGCTTGATGATTATTGTGGTCCAATGAAGGGGTAATTGCGTAGATATAGAGAGAGTGAAAGTGACAAAGTAAATCTGAAAGATTTGGAAGAAATTCGGCCAAGAGAGGATTTAGGAGATGGATTCTTGAATCCAAGGCAAAAAGAAAAGGGAGAGGGGATCGGAGTTTGGTTGTATCGACGACTGTAGGACTATACTGGAGGTGGGTTAACATTTATTGTATTTACTTTATTAAAATTAATTAAAATATTAAAAATGATAGGTCAGGTTGGTAGGCTCACTAAATTTTAGGAAAAAAACAAGGGGGAATGAATACCCATTCCCATAGAATTTTGTTTTCAAAACCCGTTGCCATATATATGTCTATTGGGGAGGTTTAAACTTCCTTTATGAAACAAATCTCTATGGCAACGGTTTTGTCACAATTGCAACGGTTTGATGGCTAAAATGTGCTGATACCACCCAAATTCTATTGTAACGGTTGCAACCGTTAATATATCTGCTTTATGGCAACGGTTTATGAACTATTGCCAAAATAACTGTTCCCATAGGCCCATTTTCTGGTAGTGGCCCCACAGGAACCCATTTTCATACGGACAAAAATATCCATTACCAGAGAAAGGCGAACTCGGAGTTACATACCACAGGATGGTCTCACGTTCAGTGAAGAGGACATCGAGACCTTGTCTCAGCCTCATAGTGACGCACTGGTAATTTCTCTTCTTTTGAATAAAATTCATAGTAAACGTGTGCTCATGGATCCAGGTAGCTCGGCCAACATAATCAGGTCGAGGTTGGTGGAGAAACTCAGAATGCTCGACCAGATCGTACCCGCCTCTCGAGTCCTTAATGCATTTAACATGGCAAGCGAGACAACAAAAGGGGAAATCATCCTCTCAGTCGACGTGGCCGGTACAATCCAAGATACTAAATTTCATATCATCAAAGGTGACATGAGGTACAATGCCTTACTTGGAAGGTCGTGGATACACAGTATGAGAGCAGTGCCATAAACCCTCATCAAGTGATGAAGTTTCCAACCAAGGACGGAGTAAAAGAAGTATACGGGGAGCAGCATGCAGCAAGAGAGATGTTTGGGTGCACGATGTAGCACCGTCGTCAATTCCATCAACATCAAAGAAGCCAAAATACACAACCTACATTCTCGGATCTACCTAAATGAGTAAATAAAGGACCGTGTCGCGTCCTCGAAGCAAGCAATTAAAGCAGATCGAGGCTCTAACGTTATCAAAGTCAAGGTACAACCTTCTCCCTTTTCATTTATGTTTTATACTAACTTACTGCAGGTGTTCGATTGAAAGGAATCTAAACGCCCTTTAGCTCATAAGACCTTGGGTTTTAAAGCATGCGTTGTGCTCTTTTTCCCTTAGACCGGATTTTATCCCAAATGGTTTTACCAGTGAGATTTTTAATGAAGCAACATCCATATGCTACCTAAGGAGAACTCATCAAGTATTAGAGGCATCTCTTCAATCAACCTCAAATACTGGGGGTATCGCCCTGGAGAGCCACCTCTTCAAAAGAAATCGAATTATGCCTAGGAGAACCTCGATAGGAGAATGTTGTATTGGGCCAAACGGCCAAATGAACCGCGTCCATGTAGAATAATCGAGTCTCCAAAAGAAAAAAACATGTACGCATATATCAAGTAATTGAGGAAGCCTCTTTGCTTTTTAAAACACTTTGTGCCTCGAAGAAGTCCACCACTTTCTCATAAGATGGCTCGAGGGACAAAAGCAAACTCTCGAACACTCGGGGACTGTCATTCATAGTTAGCTCATTGAGTCATCGAAAACTCAAATTCATAAGACCTTGATCAGGCAATTTCGAGCTCATAAGCCCTCAGTGAGGCAACACCAAATTCGTAAGACCTCAACGAGGCATGCCAAAACTTATAAGACCTTAAAAGGCATAACCCCGATACTAAGACCAAGGTTATATATCGAACTTGTAGGACCCCTAAAAAGGCATACCCTCAATATAGATGCCGAGGTCATCTCACCTGGGGACTATCGACTACTGTCGTATCAAAAGGCTCCGGACAAATTAACGCGGCTCGGAGACGTCTGACAGTCGCTATAAAATTAAAGGCCTTCAAATACTTCGAAAAAAATCGGTAAATCAGGCTACCCCCCCCCCCCCATAAGCAAAGGAGCTTTGATCATATCAGATCTAAACAATGACAAGGCTTCGAGACAATCAACCTTCAGCAAAAGGCTTCGAAAAACTAGCCTTCAAGAGAACCTCCCGAGGTACTCAATTATCGTCACATATCGACTCATAATCGAGGTTCTTATTTGAGTTGTTGAAGAGTCGAACGAACACAAAATATGCCAAGGCATAATCAAAACTTCAAAAGTATTCAACCGAAATAGGGAAAACTATAGCCATATTATAGGTCACATCGACCCAATCTAAAAAGTGCCTAAGGGCCAATGCATAAGAGTATAAGGGCAAGCCAAAAGTGCCTAAGGGCCAATGCATAACAGCCTAATAGCCATCATAAAGGGCCTAAAGGCCAATACGTAAGAGCCTAAGGGCCAATATGTAGAAAACCTAAGGGTCAATGATCTTGAGTCAAAACTTGATTTGACGACCGATCCCTGAACGGTCAACTATTATCAATTACTCATCAAGCACAACCTAAGGCTTCTGTTTGCCTGGAAAATAATGTTGCACTGTGAGTCGGGCCCAGCCCGAGATCGGGACCGGGACCTGGATCGCGGTCCAAATGGGCTAAAAGGGCCTGGTGGGCCGATCTTAGTGGGCCGGTTCCAAATGGTGCACAAGGCCCGTGGTGGGCCGGTCTACTTCAAGGAGCCCACGAGCCCGGGACCGCTAAGCCTGGACTGGCAGGCAGGCCTGGGCTGGTTTAATCGGGCCCAACGGGCCTAACGGGCTCCAACGGCTAATTTTAAAAAAAAAAATTAAATAAAAAAGACCAACGGTCAGATTTTTAAAATCTAGCCATTGGCCTTCAAAATTGATCCGTTGGCCACTTTAAAAAATAGCTATTTGGCCCCCAAACTTTATATAATTATACTTTTTCCCAATTCTCAACTATAAATACCCCCTCATTCTTTCACTTTTACTCACCAATTCATTAATCTCTCTCAATCTCTCTCAATCTATATCTAATTTCTCTTCTATAATTGCTTGTTTTATTATTGAAATTTCGTGAAAAATTGTGAAGTTGGTGAATTGAAGTATTCAAGTCTTCAAGTCTTCAACGATTTTCAATTTTCAAGAAGTTGTTCGGCAATTCGGTAAACTCGTTCCAACTCTTAATTTTTAAGAATATATTTTTGTGTGTTTTAGTTTGCATAATTGTAATTAATATGGCATTTTCATTGAAAAAAATATTTGGTGGTAAGGGAAAAGCTAAAATTGGTGAAAGTAGTCGCCAACATACTACCCTTCCCCCGGCTCCCCGACCCAGACCTGTTACCCGTCCTGCTGCTCCTATTATTCTTGATAGTGATAACCCTTGTTTTCAATTTTTCGATAGTGAATTTTGCCATAATGTTGCACCAGGTCAACAATTAAATGAAGAAGTTATGAATGCTCTTTATCCTAATGAAACTATCTTAGAAAATGATGAGGAAAATGAGGATGTAGATGAAACCCAATCGGATTTAGATGATACACCTACTGTCCTGTTAATAACCCAACTGATGCCCCGCCCGACCCACCTGTAGAAACCCCTACCTTTAATAGACAACCTTCTAAACGCCTCGAAACATCAATTGTTTGGAATTTTTTTACTCAAGAAAGAGAAAAAATTAAGGCTAAGTGTAAAACTTGTGAGAAATTGCTGGCGCATAAATATACTGGAGACCGTAGCGGTACGGGTAGTTTGGCTATGCACATACAAGCACACCCCAGAGAAAAAGTTAAATATTTACAAATAAAAGCGCAGCAAGAGGGGACAAGTGTAGATACTGCGGTTAACCCTAGTACAGGTTCAAATCTAGTTCAACCAGGAATTAACACTATGACCGGTGGTATTTTATATTACGATCCTAATAAAGATCGTGAAGAATTAGCAAAGATGATTACCGTTATGTGCTTACCCTATACTTTTCCTTCTAACCCTAACTTTGTGCATTATATTAGAAAAGTTTTTAATCCTACTTATAAAGGTTGGCCTCATGCAACCGTAAAGAGCGATATTTATAAATATAAACATGAATATGAACAATATTTGTGGTATTTATTTACTCATATAACTAATCGGATTGCTATTACTACTGATATTGGTAGAAGTAATAATGACTGTGATTATCTAACTGTTACAAGTCATTGGATAGATGAGGAGTGGATAATGCAAAATCACATTATTGCTTATAGAATAATTAATTCACGTCACACAGGTAAGTTTATTGCTAACACTGTTGCAGATATTTGTAGATATTTTTGCATTAGAGATAAAATAATGGCAATTTTTATGGACAATGCTTCTAGTAACACTAGTGCTATTGGCATACTTACAACAACACTAAATCCTGCATTTAGTAATTGTTTCCATGTGAGATGTATTTGTCATATTTACCATTTAATTATCGGTGATGGTATGAGAATTTTAAATTTAGAAATTGAAAAGGTTAGAATGGCTCTTAATTGACTTTTTTATTTAAACCGTAGAAGTAGACTTAGAGAGTATTTTAAAAAATGTGATGAATATGGCCTTAGAGAAAGAAAGATTCCTAAAGCTTGTACGACTAGATGGAATTATACGTACGAAAGTTTAGTAGTTGCATATGAATATAGAAACCCAATTAATGCAACGTTTAATGCTCGTGTTGGTGGTGAAGATGATGATGAAATCCTTACAAATCAAGATTGGACGAATGTTCAAATTCTTATAGATTTTTTAGAATATTTTCAAATTGCTACAAATGCATTTTCTGGGCAATATTATCCTACTATTTCAAACTATTTAGTTTATATTGTAGAACTATGTGATTTGTTTGTTGAATTTTCGGAGGGTGGGGAAATTTATAAACTTGCTATAAATTCAATGAAAGAAAAGTTCAAAAAATATTTTTTCCCTATCCCCCTTATTTATAGTGTTGCTGCAATGTTAAATCCTACAATGAAATTAGGAGGTCCTCACTTTTGGTACTCAAATATTTATAAGGCTTTAGATCTTTCAGATGAGGAATTTGCTACAATTGCAGATGCAAAAGCCTCAATTAAAATAAATGCTCAAACAATTTATAATGCTTATCAACTTGCCTTAGATCATGCTAGACCAAATGTTCCAACCCCTACTTCGTCTAGTTCACAATCGTCTAAAAGAGTTGCGGGCCTAAAAGCACTTAAATCTTGGACGGAGTTCAGGGATTCTCAAGGTGATAATTTTGATGAGACTTCACATCTAAATGAGCTTCAAGTTTATTTATCGCAGGGACTTGAAAAGGAGAATCCAGACAGCACCTTTGATCTTTTGGAATGGTGGAAGGCAAGGGAAAAATATTTTCCAGTTCTTCAAGGATGGCTCGGGATATTTTATCTATTCAAGCTTCAACAGTTGCATCAGAGAGCGCTTTCAGTCAAGCAAGACTTCAAATAGGTGATCATAGAGCGTCTATGAGGGAGAGCTTGGAAAAATCAGTACTATTCAGAGGTTGGATCCGCTCGGAAAGAAGAAACTTTGGACTTGCAGAATAACAACTGGAGATAGACGAAGCTTATGAAGAAATGGTAGCGGAACTTGCGGAGGATGCTGCTTTTTCCGGAAGTGGTGATGAACAAGCTTCTTTTCCTCCACCACCAACGGAACCTCCTCCGAACCTTGAAGGATTTATGAGATTTGTTAGAGATACAATGTAGATTATGGTGTAACTTGTACTTTGGCACTTCTTCTTTACTTTTTTTTCCTTTTAATGGTGGTATTAGCACCTTGTTGTGCTCATTCTATTGGGGGGAAGAAAACTAAGAAAGATATGTCATTTTTGGTAATAAAAATTATAAGACAATCCCTTGAATATCTCTTTGCAATATTATTTTGTCTTTAACTTGCAATTCTTTATAAGCTATAGTATACATACATAACATACTATATATACTACAAGAAATTATATAAGGAAATATATATACATAACATACTATATATAATACAAGAAATTATATTTGAAAATATATATACATAACATACTATATATACTATATATACTATACACTATATATATACACACACACACACTAACATACTCTATATACTACAAGAAATTATATAAGAAAATATATATACATAACATACTATATATACTATAGTATACTATATATACTAACATACTATATATACTACAAAACCTTACAAGAAATTATATTTGGAAATATATATATATAACATACTGTATATAGTATAGTATACTATATATACTATATACTATATATATATATATACTAACATACTATATATACTACGAAATATTACAAGACTTTTCAAAAGGAGGGCCCCACCCCCAATGACCATTGCCAACGGTCATATTGCACAAATAGCCTATTTTTTTTTTCTTTTTCAATTTACAAAACTAACATTCTCTAAAACTATAAATACCCCCCTCCCTCTTCTTCATTTCAATATTCAATACTCATTTCTCAATCTAAATTTCTCTCATTCTCTCAATCTCTAATTTTCAAGGCTTCAAGTCTCAATCTCAAATTTCAAGTTAAATCATGCCTCGTTCGGAAAGAGTGTGCTTATTTGTTTTGCAATACTTTGAAGTGCTTGAAGAAAATGAAGAAGGCCAAATATTAAAGTGCAAGAATTGTGGTAGAGTATTAAATTTTCGTTCAGGGTGTACCACGTGCATTTTAAGGAGGCATATAAAATATTGTCTTGAGCGTATTTATCCAAAAATTTGTATTTAAGATTTTTCAATAATTTATGTTATTTTAAAATTATTAGACGTATTTATGCTTAATTTTTTACTATATTATTAATTTATTATGCATGATAATTTAGTTTTACTATTATTTTGTTATTTTATTTTTTCTTCAAGCACTTTAATAATTAGGTTTATATATTATATTAGTATATACATATATGGTTTACAAGTAATTGCCTTAAACAAAAAAATTTAAAAAAAACATCCCGGAAATAGAAAAGCACGTTAGGCCCGTATGGGCCCGTGAGCCCGGCCCATTTAGCCCAGGACCATGTGGGCTTAGGCCCGTCATAGGCCTACTGGAACTGTTCTTGTAACGGTTTGCATTGCCGTGACAATAGATACGTCTATTGCAACGGTTTTCCCGTTCTCTGTTGGAACGGTTATTTGTTTCAATTGGAACGGTTTAGAACCGTTACTGTATTATTTATGCAACGGTTTTTAACCGCCCTCATATTATTTAAAGCAACACTTATGTAAGCTATTGCTACGGTTATGTTGGATATAGCTACGGTTTCTTTAGGCTATCGTAACGGTTATATTTGTATTTGGAATAGTTAATTAGACCTATTGCAACGGT
Organism: Nicotiana glauca; assembly: GCA_026770625.1. Taxonomy (NCBI): domain Eukaryota; kingdom Viridiplantae; phylum Streptophyta; class Magnoliopsida; order Solanales; family Solanaceae; genus Nicotiana; species Nicotiana glauca. Next base: position 22,313 of record MU692169.1, read on the forward strand.
TTACATTGTCTATTGGAATGCCATTTGTGTCCTATTGTAACGGTTCTGGTAGGCTATTGTATCAGTCCAGTTAAAACCAAAATATAACACATGTTATAAATAAATATTTATACATATAATAAATTATAATAACACTAAAATTTAAATACATCATAAAATGAAACTAGTAATAATACAAAATTATTCATCAAGCAAATAATATCCATAAAGCAAATGTTCTACCCCATGAGTGCATAAGTTTAGTACATTTCAAGAGAGTAAATAAGTTTCAAAAATGTTGGTAACAAAAGATTCCTAGAACATCCATCTATAACAATACAAAATTCATTTCAAGTAAGGTCTAGTTCTTCATCGTCTTCATCATCCATTTCTTGATCTACTCCACCTACAAAAGAGGATAAGTAAAATTATTACCAAAATGAACCTTGCGCGGGAGGTAAATAACTAATTACATACAAAAGAAGTGAACCAAGTAGAGTCTCAAAATCTATGTTCATATAAACTGTGAGAGGAAACCTGCATCATCAACCACAACCCATAAAAGAAATGCAGTCAGATGTAAATTCTTCAACTCATTCCCTTACTATCATAGACATCAATGCATATATTCTAAGAAATTTATGATAGATTTAACACCTGAAACAACCAAGAATGATGATCACCAATTACCAGTTAAACGGATAAGATAAAAATATATGCAGGAGATATATTATTAGACCTTTTGAATAACAGCCAAGAAGATATGAAAATTGAACATTTTCATAGCGAAGATGTAAAATAGATCTTGGCATTATAAAAAAAGAGCAGCTCGGTGCACTCAGCTCCCGCTATGCGTAGGGTCCGGGAAGGGCCGGACCACTGTGCACTGTGCACGAGGGTTGTATTGTCCCGAGCAGCAACCAACTACCGTACATCAATTTTTAACCCCTTTGCACCTGTGTTTTACTTCCTTATAAGTTGTACCCAATAAGAAGAAGCCAAGGATCTTTACAGGCAAAAACCGTGAACTTTTGCTCCTCTTTGTACTTGATACACTGTTGAACCATCTATTTACAACTGGAAGATTTCAGGATCCAACATTGCAGTGAATGTTTCCTTTTAGATTAAATATGTTAGAGTTGTCATAGAAGTATAATATCTATTAGGGTAGCAAATTATAGAAAGCCTCATATGTGCATGATTTGATTACGATGCATAGACAAAAATTTGGTCAAATCATATACTTTGAGAGATGAAAACCAGAAGACAAGTCGAAGAAACACAATAATTACCTAATTACAAATCAAAGACACACAAGAATTACCTACTCTCAGTTGATCTAACCATGACTTACTAGTCTTAGAAGTGACAAGGAATGATAGCAACACAAACAGGTCAATCAGATGTTGTCCAAGTTAAATTGTAGTGTGAAACTGTTGGAGTTAATTAGAATATATGCATTGATGTCTATGATAGTAAGGGAAGCAGCACGCAGACAAAGATTTTAAAGAGTTGCTTATATTAACTCAACAGTGATTGATGTTATATGCAAAATCCCAAGCAAGGAAGGAAGAGAAGAAGAAATATAAGAAGATACATAACATTTGGTACGTACTGACCTTGAGTGTTACTACCAGCAGATGGTCGGTTGAATGTTGCTTCAATTTCTCACGGCTATCCAGAATAACAGCTATTAGTTGACTCACCACGCTGAATGTGAATAAAGTACTACTTTTGCTGCTAGAATAGAAAATTCATAATAGAATGAGTTAACTAATAGTAAGCTGAATGGGTGTGGGGATCAAGCTAATACATTCAGCAAGTCAGTAGGGGTGCAGCAATAGATTGAATCTACTGAGCAGGCTGGTCTTCAGCAAGAAAAAGCTGAAGAATATTGGGCTTTGAATATCGGGCAAGTCATTCCTAAGACCAATGGAGTGTTGGATATGAAAGCTGGCCAAGTTACTACTGATACGCACTAAGAACCAGGCTCACAGGTTATTAAACACCCAAACTATTTTATGTATAAACCTTTTACTTATATCCAAACAGCGAAGAAATCTATAAGTTGTATCCCATAAACTACTAAGTCACCTAAAATCTGCAGCCAGTGCTTCAATACACAAATGTCACAAGGTTTAGAACTTTCTATTGGTGGGGATAATGGTAGTATCTAGGCCAACTTGCTCATCTTTACGATTTAGAACTTAAAAGTATTATGCTGAAAAGAGTTATGCCTTAAAATTCCTTCCCAATAGGTATCTTTTGAGCAGACAACCACATAAGAAACTTAAAGACTGGTCAGAAATACCAGGTAGGAGCTATAAAAGAATTGGTTGAAGAAGGATGAAATAATAACAAGCAGATCACTTCTCCATCTCTCAGGTTTACAAACACAAGCAAATGTACAAACAATACATGGACAAGGAAAGTAAATTCCCATGTGAGTTACCTTGAAGAATAGAAAGTAAGGAACAGCAGAAGCAGAGTACAACTCAGATATCTCGGGTTGTTCTTCAGCTTCAACCTGAAATACAGAGACAGACAATCAGCTCCAAGTTCACTATGCTAGAATAAAACAACTATTTCAGTAAATGCAGGGTCTCCAATTTCTATTTGAAAAGAATTTCAGATTCTAAGGAAAAATTAAAAAAGACATCTGCATTAGATGTCATTAGATGTCACATTCTAATGCTTATAATTAACAAACCAGTGCATTAATAATCAATGGAACCAGCATGCAACTTGAAAATTCCCTGAAGGAGAACAGAATGCTCATAGCGGCTGTTATCCAGCCTTGACATCCTTTTAAAACAAGTGACAAAATGAATCCACAATACAATGTCAAACCTGAAGAGCAACTTCAATAAGTTGAAATAGGTTTTATAGGAGTGAAGATCATGAAACAAGCTCCAATACATGAGCAGTAGACAGTATCTGGTTCTCTTGCCTCTTTTTCACTTGCTCTAGAGTTTATTCTTATGGTAAAGAAACTCCTTTTGATCGTGGAGTATGAGCTTAGGGACAAAACAGATCTTCCAGGTCAAAAATTAGCAACTCCTTTTGATTGTGATGTTTTTTTTCTGCATTTCCAATTAGACTGCTTATGCATATTACAGTGGTTTGTGTTACTGTTTTTACTGGATTATCTAATCAAATCATTTTACCATGCTATTTATCAGTTAAGTTGGCTTAACTTGTACTTTACATACAGGTGCATACACTAATCTTCTAGAGAATGGATTGCTGAAATTAGAGAACCTGTTTATAATAGTAATGGAAAGAGACTTTGGCTTGGTACTTTTTCTACAGCTGTTGAAGCTGCTATTGCTTATGATGAGGTTGCTAAGGTTCTGTATGGTCATAATGCTATACTTAACTTCCCTGATTATTGTGTACAAAATTCCGAATTGGCTAATTACTCGACGAGTGTTTCTATTGCGCGAACTACTTCATTGGGATCGAGTGAATCGTCTGTTGAAGATTCAAGAATTGAACCTGACTTACAAATATTAGATACACTAGATGATGGTGTGGTTGCAATTACAGATGAAAAAACTATTTTGGATGATCCAACGAACTTATGTTTCGATGTTAGAGCTTATGAGGATCCATGGGCACAACAGGATTCTTCTGTTTGTTGCTTGAATATGGAATCAGTAGTAATGGAAGTGGACGATTCTTTAGAAGATATGAAAGGTTTGAATTTGTCACGACCCCAAACCCGATCGTGATGGTGCCCAACACAGCTGCTAGGCAAGCCCGACCAATTTCACTCTCAACCCGAGCATAAAGCTCAAAACCATTTGTTTGAAAATCATAAACAGCATTGAAACTAGAAGTATAACTGATAGGTAGAAATAATCCGAAACTCAACAATACTGAACAACCTCCCAAAGATCTGGGGGTCATGAGTCTAGAGCCTCTACCAGAATAACATAATAATACTGTAATACATTGCAGTCTGAAGTACGCGGAAAAGTCAAATAACAGGAAATAGGGGAGGAGTTGGGTCCTACGGACGTCAAGCAGCTAACTCGACAACTCCGTATGAAAACTCCGATGAACAGCAGAAAGCTCAGCTAGCTCCCGGAGTACCTGGATCTGCACGCAAGGTGCAGGGAGTAAAGTGAATACTTCCAACTCAGTGGTAATAGACATGTATAATGTCTGACAGTAAGAAATC
>MU692171.1:0-73654 GCA_026770625.1 Nicotiana glauca
CCCTACTCAAAAACCCGGATCCCGTGGTGCCAAGTTAGGATCGTGTGTTAGAAATTAGTAAATATGCTTCGCGGAGAGATTGCGAACCGCGGCGCGGACCTTTTTGGATTGAATGATGTATTAAAAAGTCAAGAATAAGTTTCGAGAATAAACACGAGAAATGCGGTCCAGAATTCAGTCGCATAATTGAAATGCGGACCGCATACCTGCCGCAGAGTGAGGCAGAATGTTGGATAAAATTGAAGTCAGAAATGCGGTTGCATAATCGAAATGTGGGCCGCATACCTGCCGCAGAGTGAGGCAGAACATTGGATAAAATTGAAGTTAGAAATGCGGTCGAAATGCGGTCGCATAATAAAAAATGCGGATCGCATAAGTCGTCGCATATGTTCCTTTGAATTTGCGAAGGGCAGTTCTGCGGTGCACTTTGCGACCACAGAACATGAATGCGGACCACATTATTACTGCATACCGAGTCAGAATGTTTAGTTTTTGGGGATCATTCTGCGGTCCATTATGCGGACCGCATGTTTACTCTGCGCTCGCAAATGCGACCACATAGTTGACTCGAGGCTCCAATTTTCTAATTTTTAACCCGACTTCCCTATCGATATAACCGGTGTTCTAGCTCATTTTGAACATTCATCTGAGCAATTATAGAGAGAGAAAGAGGTTTCTTAGAGAGGGAAAGTCTCCCATCAAATTATTTCATAAGATTGGGCCAAATCATTCAAGAAAATCAGGTGAAGGCTCCTGAATCTTCATCCCAAGAGGTAAGGCTCCATCACCTTAGCTCATATTTGTATACTTAGCCATATGGGGTCATTAGGGAAGTAATTCATGGGTATGAGAATGAATCTCTTGCATGCATGCCACCATAGAGTATTGGAAAGTAGTAAAATTAAAAAGGAGGCAATTGGGGGTATAACATGATAGAAATTCCTCACAAAAAGAGGCCTAAGATGCAATGCACCTTTAGTGTTTGATGATACGCTCGAGCCAAGCTAGAACTTCAGTTTCGTCTCTAATTCTCAATTTTAATTCGACATTTCTTGCTCAATAGATTGAAGCACTAAGAGTTCTGGGAAATTGTAAAAGAATAAGAAAAAGCTTTGTTGAGATATGTATGGCTAAAACCCCCTTATATTAGAAATCGAGCTTCGTTGGTGCTTACGAACGTGTGGTAAGAGTTGAATTGGTTAGTGTATTGATTGTTATTGCGAAATTAATTGATTTACATATATCTATACATATTCGTGAAGGACGTGCCTCAATGTGAATAACGTGCCAATCTTGATAATTAGAGAATGATGAAAAGTATCATTATTTGTTGTGCCTCAATGTGAATAACGTGCCAATCTTGATAATTAGAGAATGATGAAAAGTATAATTATTTGTTGAAATACTTGGGCTATAAGCCGACACTCAAAAAAAGAATTATTCATGCTAGCTATGTGCTCGCTATTTGTGATTGCAACTTGAGTTATCTTTGATATATGTGTCTATGATCAGAACTTGTGAAACGAATGTTGGAAAGGGAAAACGATGTGATGGTGGTGGACATGAGTGCCCAGGAATTGTTATGATATGTGTGGACTAAAGATTTGAAGGTATTGACAAATGAGAATCGAGTAATGCCTCTAAGGAGGTGACCTAGCCAATCGGGTCGGCAACACATGGTAGTAATGTGCTGATATTGAATTTCGAATAAAGGAAACGAATTATTGATTGAGAGTAATACCTCCAATGAGGTGACCTAGCCGGTCGGGTCGTGACCAGACTCCGCTCGAGATGGCGGTGGTGATGAGCACAGTGGTGAACATGTGACAGAATTGCCTTAATCGGTGTTGTGGAAATTGTATGAAGAATTATATGAATTGTTTCTTTCATTTTCTCGTATTAATTGCTTGTATCTATTTGATAGTTCTTTCTAGTAAAATGGTGTTTAGTTATACATACCAGTACAATTCAAATGAACTGACGCCCCTTTTGCCGGGGGCGCTACATTCGTGTTATGATTGTAGGTGGCCCCATAGCGGACAGTGCAGACCGTATGTAGCGGAGCGTTCATCTACTTGAAGTCTCGGTGAGCCCCTTATTCTTCCATGGGGATGCATGGTGTATATTTTGTTATTGCATCTTTTCATTTTTTTGAGGTATAGCCGGGGCCTTGTTGCCGGCAGAGTCATGCTTATCTGTTGTATCTTTAGAGGCTCCAAAGACACTAGTGTGGGTTATGTACGGGTTTTGGGGAGTCCCCTATATGTATATGTTGAAATCCTAAAACTTGTGATCTCCTTAAGCTGTAACTCTAGTAGAATCCATAAAGCTAGCTTATGAACGACAAATCTTTATGATATGAAATGAACCAGTAATGTGGTATAAACCGTGTATTGTCGTTCAAATTAACCAAAGGCATGAGTTCCGCATTCATATTGAGTTGGGGTAGAAAGCATTCGGTAAGGCTTGCTCAGTCAGGTTCACTTGATTGAGCGCCGGTTGCGCCTCCCGAGGTTGGGGTGTGACATATTTGTTATCATCGTGATTTAGGCTGATTGCCATATTTGGGCTTGGTGCCAACTATTTGAACCCTTCGTGGATTTTTATCACTATTTCCTCACTTTATTGACTTATTACTTGAACTCTATCATGCCGTTTTCTACTGTTTTACAACTCAACCACTTTTACTCAGTTTTAAGACTTAAATGATATTTTTTAAATGATGTTTTGGGCTGAGAACTACTGCTTTACTAATTCCTGAGGGGCTTGTGATGATTTTTGGACTGAGTGTGACCGAGGCCAGATGTGATGATATATTGAGTGATATGAGGCTGAGGGCCTGAGATACATACATACGCCACGAGGTGGCTTGAGTGATGTGAAGCCGAGAATCGAGATTTGATGCCATGAGATGGCTTGATATTGTGCTTGGGCCGTAAGGGGCCCCTCCCGGAGTCTGTACTCCTCCAGTGAGCGTGGGTACCCATATTGATCCGAGAGTGAGCCCGAGGGGCTGATATTGTTCTGAGAGTGAGCCCGAGGGGCTAATATTGTTCTGAGAGTGAGCCTGAGGGAATGGTATTGTTTTGAGATATTGCCCAAGGGGAAAACCTTTATATGTTTATTTTTCATATTTACTTACCATTTTTAACTGATAAACTACGGTTTTTATGCTCGAGGGGCGAATTTCTATGCTTATCTGCACTAACTATTTTTGCATTCATTTGCGTAATTGTTGAAAAGGCTATTTCCAAAGAACTTTAAATTGAGCTAAAATGTTTTTGAGAGATTTCATAGCTTCATTCCTTTCCTAAAGGATTTTATTCTGCTTCTCTACAACATGTTGATTTGCTTTACGTGATTTCTTACGGCTTAGTTGTTATTTACCTTTATTTCTCACTGAGTTGGAGTACTCACTTTACTTCCTGTACCTTGTGTGCAGATTCAAGTATTTGTACACCCGGTAACGGGTTTTGACTAATTGGAGGCAGAGTCATTAGAGTTTATCAAGGTGGCTGCCGGCGTCCGCTCCTCTTTATTTCATTTATCTGTACTCAGTACATTCAGACTTGTCAATTGTAGTTAGACCCCTAGTAGATACTCGTGACTTGAGACACCCCTGTAAGGGGCTGCGTTTAGGCTGTATTACGCACATTATAAAAATCTTTTGCTTGCTTCGTGGTTATCTATTCATACTTAGACTGTTTATTAATATTTAACTACTTTGAAAAGGCAAAATAGGTTAGTTGGCTGACATTGTCTTTATGAGAGGCGACATCACGACCGGATCGGGGTTTGGGTTGTGACGCCTTCTGTATCTTGTACACCTTGTAGACTTTTTGATCTCGGGAAAATAGAAAAATTGAAAGAAAAATGCGTCTGGATAAAAATTCACATGTAAAATTTGTATATTTCTTTTATTTGATCCGCAGGGGCTAGGAAAATTTCAAACCTGAAGATCAAGTAACAAGGCTCATTTCATGCTAAAAGCTCATGCCAATAACTCAGTCTTGTATCATAAATTTTTGAAAACCTCAATTTCAGACCTAACACGTCACCAAATGGATGCCATAGAAGCAAACTAATGGCAGAATGCTATCCCATGTACCCCAAATGCCTCGATGACCTGTGCAACTGTCAGGACCCAAAATCCATTAAAGGTCGTGATAGAGCCGGACACTATTTATCAGGCAAGCCAATACGAAGAAGTTAACTGAGAAAATAATGGTTTCTTTAACAAAATTTAAATACTAAATAAACTCATAGTCATCCCAGAACCCGGTGTCACAAGTGCATGAGAAATTTCTAGAAATTATAAATATAATACAATAACTGTCCTGAATACAAATTGGAACGAAAAGAAAGTACAATACTCTCAAGGAGACTCTGCTGGCTGCGGGTCGTCTGGAGAGCTGCAACTCAACTAAGTCTCCGTATCAACCATGTTGTTGTGCCCAAACAGGCCACTAGGCATACATGTGCAAAAAAATGCATAGCAAGTGCAGTATGAGTACGAAAATAATGTGTACCCATTAAGTATCCAGTCTAACCTCGAAGAAGTAGTAACGAGAGGTCGACTTCGACACTTACTAGTGTCCAATAATATAATCGGTCATGGATTTATTAAAAACAATAGTAAACTTAAGGGAATCATGTAGCAAGTAAACAATCCTTTTGATAATAAGGGATTTACAAGTTCATATTTCTTCACTTATCAATTTATCTCGGGCCAGAGAGGCAATATCATTATTTATAATTTCAAGGCAAGCAATACAAGGATGCTCAAATAGTGTCAAGGTCGTACGACCCGCTCCAACATAATATTTAAACTGTGCACTGGCAGATGGGCGAATGACGCGAACCATAGATGCTTTATTTACTCTACAGAGGTGTTCGGCCCGTTCCACAAATGGTAAACACATTCAAACAGTTAATCAACAATTCATCAAAGGGAAATTATCTAAGGAAATGGAAATTCCTCTTTTAACGGTCAAGAAAACATTGTTTAGATTTTTAGAAGTTTATTAACCAAGTTCAATATTATTTAAGAATTTTATATTGACAATAAGGTTTGCAAATGTTACAAGTAAAGCATGATTTTGGGATCTAGATTACCCAGACTAAAGCATAATAGTAGCTATGCACGAATCCTCGTCACCTCGTGCGTACGTAGCCCCCACAAATAGAAGCACATATTTAATTATTTCACCTATGGGGATAATTTCCTCTTACAATGTTAGAAAGGAGACTCACCTCGCTCCAAAGTTCCAAAACCGGCTCTCGAGCCGTTCAAACAACTCGAATCGATGCACAACGCTCCAAAACTAGCAATAATTATGCAAACCCATTAATATACGACCAACTACTCATTTTAATATTATTTATAATAATTTTTAACCCCGATCAAAAAGTCAATAAAAATCACCCTCGAGCTCACGTACCGAGATTTTGAAATTTTTCGAAGATAAACTTTACCCACTACGTTACGAATTCAAATATATAATTTATTCCCAATTCTATACCAAAATTCAAGGTCAAAATCCAAGAATACCAAATTTCTAGGTTTTACTTCAAACCCCCAAATTTCTACCAATTTTCATGCCTTAATCCATAATAAAACCATGTATTTAACTAACAAGACGTGGGATTAACTTACATTGACATAGATGATGAAAAACCCCACTTGAAGTTCTCCAAAAATCAACTAACCAAGAGAGAATGGGCCAAACTCCTACTTTAAAGAGACCTCACTGCCCAGCGATTCTCGCACCTGTAGTCACATGACCGCGTCTGTAGTTCCGCAAGTGCAGCAAATGATCCGCTTCTGCAGAGATGCCCCCAGCTCCCCACTCCGCTTCCGCGCCTTCGCTTTCGCAGGTGCAGTCTTGCATCTGCGCCAAAATGACCGCATCAGCGGTTTCTGCATCTCCCTACCAAAATCTCACCTGCGCCCTTCTTGGCTGCTTCTGCGGCTCCGCATCTGCGGCTAAAACCTCGCAGGTGCGGTTACACCAGAAGGCATCAACAACCCTTCTTTCAAGTCCAAACTTGATCTTTTTTACCATCTGGATTCCACCCGAGGCCCTCAGGACCTCAACCAACCATACTAATTCATCCAAAAGCACATTACAAACTTATTCGAGCCTTCAAATCACATCCAACAATGCTAAATCATACATCTCACTCCCATTCAAGCTTAATGAATTTCCGAACGTCAAACTTCTTCATTAGATGGCGAAGCCTATCAAATCACGTCTGATTGACCTCAAATTATGCACACAAGTCATATTCAACATTATGGACCTACTTCAACTTCTGGAATCGGAATCCGACTCCGATGTCAAAAAAAGTCCACTTCTGCTTAAACTTCTCGAAAACCTTCAAATTTCTAACTTTAGCCAAATGAATCAAAAATGACCTACGGGCCTCCAAATCCACTTCAGATCGAGCTCCCAATAACAGAATCACCATACAGAGCTATTCTTAGACTCAAAAAATCCCAGACGAACATCGATAACAATGAAATGAACTTCAACCAAAATTTATGAAATTCTTCCCAAAATTCTAACTTCCACAATAGGCACTAAAATGCTCCAAGGTCATCCCAAACCTGATATGGACATACACCCAAGTCCCAAATCATCATACAAACATGCTGGAACCTTCAAATACCGATTCCGAGGTCATTTACTAAAAATTAACCCGTAGTCAATTATTCCAACTTAAAGCTTTCGAAATGCGAATTTTCTTTCCAAATCAACTCCGAACTTCTAGGATTTCAATTCCGACCACGCGTACGAGTCATAATACCTGAAGTGAAGCTTCTCATGGTCTCAAACTGCTGAACGACATGCTAGAGCTCAAAATGACCGGTCAGGTCGTTACATTCTCTCCCAGTTAAACATACGTTCGTCCTCGTGCACCTACCCGTGCTACCATAACTCAGTTGAGCACATTAGCTCGATCAAATCTGAAGATAACCTCTTTCATTTAGGCAAATAAGCCTAAGATCCTAGTTCCAACATCCAAAATTCTCTGCCAGGCCTGTTTCCAACATTACACAATGTACCCGAACGTGACTACACACCTTTGCTGAATTCACATCATGCACCACATCATTCAAAGGACCATAATAATACTCTCAGATCATAATAGCCAATATTCCCCGAATCTGATGCTCACAATGCACCTCATGACATATATAAGCCTTGTTCCAACCCTTGCAATACCGCCACTACGGAAAAGACGTGTAGAAACTCATAACTGATGCAGAGTCGATGAATCCTTGAGTCTATTCTCCTGAACGGAACCATTACCTCATTATGAACCAAATAACAATATGCGGTCTTTAATATACTTTATATAATCGGATCGCATTGATCCTGGATCCAATAATCTTGTCTTACCAGTACAAGCTACTCAGGAAATAAGCCACCTTAAACACTACTAAACGTCTTATATGATGCCACAATGAGCCAACAAGCTACTAGCTCGAATGATATATTGATATAGGGAAAATGAACTCTGGAAAGAACTACTCAGCCTACGCGACTAATTAATCAATCGAAGGGAAGTATGAACCCTCATCAGAAAATAAGAAACAAAACACACAAGGATAGATATAGGGGATTGTACTTAACATCTCATTGTTGCGGTGTGCAACCCGACCCAAATAATATACCTGTGGTGGCGTGCCACCCGATCCATACATAGAATTCACATAAGAATATACTTACCGAGCTAAATTGCTCATTTCTACAAAATACCAAATATCGCCCACAAGCATGCTAAAGTGCATAATACCATCCCTGGGGAGACAGATAGCACTACACGCTACAAAACTCAAGCACAAATGAGATGCAATATATGATCTGAATCACAAGAGCCATCCTGCTCACATAACACCATCGCTACGCAGAACCTCAACACATAAGAATATTATCAAGCTATTTCACAACTCACACGACACAATACATTATTACAAGAAATAGCCGATGATGAAATAACATCCAACGTTTGAATACTCCTCGATAAGGAGAGATATGTTTAAATGAACACATCTAGCCTAATATATAGAGCGTATTCATATTTAAATCCATCCACATACCACAAGCTGATTATGATCGCTCCGTACTAGGCTAATAACATTTCAAGGGTCCATAATAACCCCTGCTTCCTATAACTCATAAGAACAACCATCATAACCGGAGTAAACCTCCACAGTCGACAACCCAATAAACTGAGTGCCCGTCATACATAAATTCTAAAATTAGGAATATCACCACAATCTTCATACTTGGTTTTGATCTTCGATCCATCAAGTGACTACATGCCACACTTATACAATATTCTCGTGGAATACGCTTCCACGACTTCCCGCACCAGGAAACAAGTTTGGGCACCCATACCACCGGCCACACTAACGCTGTTACTCAAATCGAGAATCCATAATCGGTATGCAAAGCCTTTTACACAAGGAACCGATCTCCGGTGATGCTAAAAATGATACCCACTAACTTTAGACATCTAAATCCTTTCCCACTCGTCCGAGCATGTGACATCCTTGCCAACACCGAACCGCCACCTTGACCCTCACTTTCACATTTTATACCGCTCACTGTACCTAGCATGCCAATATCCGATAGAACAAAAATTTCATTATAACTTCTGAACTACTAATAGGGTAAACACTTCATCATATAGAAACCTTTTTACTTAACTTATTCCAAGAGAACCATAGCGATACACAAGTGAATTCTCATAACTGTAGAACATGCAAATCCTCAAGCAGTGGTCTAAACCACCATAACCCTTCCGGGATCCGCCTACACATAACATGACATAATACTTGACTACTTCCAAATAAATCAATTACGGCGGCTGACAAACCTCGCACGTACCACCACAAATCACATGCATAACATAATCACGCTGAAGGAACTGATCACCACCACCATTATGCTAATTCAACCATGGATAACCAATCTAGCCTCTTATAATTCATCCTTAATTTTCCTTAGAGATAATAATAGCTCCATCCCTCACATCACCAACCTAAATTCGCACTCATCTTGAGTGACCCCATTCCTTGAGACCACATTGTCTCCAAACCAATGAATCATTTCATACCCTCCTTGCACGTGAATTCACATCTTCAACTGAAACGCCCAGTTTGGTAATTCCTCTATGAATCCAAAGTCATTTTCTCTTTTTCCTCCAAATGCTACACTACAAGTCGAAAATATAATGGAACATTCCATGCCTCCTATCATAATCTGCTACAAAAGCTCGAACATGAGTCAATAAGGCCAACTATAGCACACATTTATCAATTATTTTGCTCAAATTATCACTTATGTTCTTTTTTATTAGCTGTAATAACTCACCAATATGCCGGTAATCCCAAAACCTCGTAAGTAGATAACCATGCAACCCAATCGTAGGCGGTGGGACTCTCCCACTTAGCTTGAAACCACTATTACACAACTCTGGAACCCACCAAGATTCTCTCTTCATTGTTGGCATGATCTTGCACAACCAACCCGCCAAATTCCTCGAAATCCTTCTGTTAGCATTTTACGAACACTCTGAATCTCTAGCAATATTCGCATATTCAACCGTTACTTGATAGTCAGTAATATACTTCATAGAAGTTTCGCCAACCACGCGACCATTGACCTACTCACAAGAGATAACTCACCTGTGGAATTTACATGCCAACATCTTCCAACTTCGTTGTACGGGGTACAATCACTACGACATCAATAACCCATCCTGAGCCTTTTCCCGTTCACTAACTGTACCAATCCGTTCACTCCTTATGGACATCAAGTAAATGTGCAAAAATATCTTCCGATCCCAAGTTATATTGCATCCTTCTTCATATTCCAACTCAAGCCCATAGACCCCAGTTACTGACCATCGTGAACTATCGAATCACTCTAAACTCCTCCCAAGGCGTGTAGTCATCCTACCACAGAACCCATATGCTACTGTACCACTCTCCCAAATTGGTCTAACTCACTTCTTTAAGCATCTACTCGAGTCATGTTTCACACACTTGACCTTCTGGAAGTTTAATTACTACAAGACATTCCCCACATGTACTTTCTCACCCTTCGTTGCCTAGTTGTTTCCTTAAATCAAAACTCTATCTCTGTAGCACTTGAACCAATAGATCTCTACTAACTTTAAACCTTTCCGAAGATCATCTTTCTCAAGCCATCGACACCATAAATACTACCTAAATCCTGAATCACCGCACACCGCAATCTCTTATAGATGCTTCCCCGACTCTATTTCACAATGCCATACCCGAAAGGTGAATCGAAGAAGACCATAACACCGGCGAACTCCACACACTCAATACCCCGACACCTGGGCAAACATCCTAGCATCACATTAATACCATGTGATAATCGTTTATGATAATTATAACAACATGTGCATAGCTTCAAAACACCCAAAAGTAAATTACTGAGCTGAAATGATAGAATATCCTTCCGTAGGCGACGACAATGGCCCAAACAACTATTCCAGGAGAAATATCCCACACCACATCTATAGTATCATTATAATTCCTCAATTCCCAATTGATAACAAGTGTTTCATGTTGTATAAGATTAAATGATAAAGGTATAAGCCTCAAAGGAATCAAACCACACGATGAAGAATCAAGAAGGGAAGTGCTCCTAATATCCTTGTAGGCTCTTGAAGATAAGTACAGATGTCTCCATACCGATTTGTAAGACTCTACTAGACTTGCTCATGACTCGCGAGACCCAAAAGGAAGCTAGTGCTCTAATACCATGTTGTCACGACCCAAAATCCATTAAGGGTTATGATGGAGCCGGACACTAAGAAGTTAAATAAATTCCTCTTTTTAGTATTTTTGAAATCATTTCTTTTCCTTACATTAAACAATAAGTAATGAACTAAACCAAGAAAATAATGTTGTCTTTTGACAAAATTTAAATACTGAATAATCCTATAGTCAGCCCAGAACCCGGTGTCACGAATGCTTGAGAAATTTCTAGGAAATAAAATGTAATACAATAATTGTTCCAAATACAAATTGGACAGAAAAGAAAGCACAACACTCTGAAGGAGACTCTTCTGGCTGTTGGTTGTCTTGAGAGATGCAGCTAACCTAAGTCTCTGTATCAACCATGCCATTGTGCCCAACGAGGCCACTAGGCATACATGTGCATGTGCAATAAAAAAGCACAACAAGTGTTGTATGAGTACGAAAACAATGCGTACCTAGTAAGTATCCAGTCTGACCTCGAAGAAGTAGTAACGAGAGGTCGACTTCGACACTTACTAATGTCCAGTAATATAATCTGTCATGGATTTATTAAAAACAATAGTAAACTCAAGGGAATCATATAGCAAGTAATCAATCCTTTTGATAATAAGAGATTTCCAAGTTCATATTTCCTTAATTATCAACTTATCTCAGGCCATGGAGGCAATATCATTATTTATAATTTCAAGGAAAGCAATACAAGCATGCGCAAATCATGCCGAGGTCGTACGGCCCAATCCAACATAATATTTATGTTGTGCACTGTCAGGGGGTCAAATGGTGCAAACCATAGATGCATCTATTTAATCTACCGAGCGTTCAGCCCGTTCCAGAAAAGATAAACACATTCAAATAGTTAATCAATAGTTTATCAAAGGGCAATTATCTAAGGAAATCGCAATTCCTCTTTTAACTGTCAAGAAAATGTTGTTTAGCTTTTTAGAAGTTTATTAACCAAGTTCAATATTATTTAAGCATTTTAAATTGACAATATGCAAATTTTACAAGTAAAGCATGCTTTTGGGTCCTAGACTACCCGAAATTAAGCATAATAGTAGTTACGCATGGACCCTCATCACCTCGTGCGAATGTAGCCCCCACAAATAGAGGCACATATTTAATTATTTTTCCAATGGGGATAATTCCCTTTTACAAGGTTAGAAAGGAGACTTACCTCGCTTCGAATTTTCATAACCGGCTCCTGAGCCCTTTAAATAACTTGAATCGATGCACAACGATCCAAAACTAGAAATAATTATGCAAACACATTAATATACGCTCAACTACACATTTTAATCTTTATTATAAAAATTTCTAACCTCGATCAAAAAGTTGATAAAAATCACCCTCGGGCCCACATACCCGGATTCCAAAATTCTCGAAGATAAACTTTATCCATAGCGTTACGAACTCAAATATATAATTTATTCTCAATTCCATGCCCAAATTCGGGGTCAAAATCCAAGAATACCAAATTTCTAGGTTTTTCTTCAAACCCCCAAATTTCTACCAATTTTCATGCTTGAATCCATAATAAAACCATGTATTTAACTAACAAGAGGTCAGATTAACTTAACTTGACATAGATGATGAAAACCCCCCAATTAAAGCTCTCCATAAACCTTACAACCAAGAGAGAATGGGAGGAAATGAGCCAAACTCCCGCTTTGAAGAGACCTCACTGCCCTGTGATCCTCACACTTGTGGTCACATTATCGCTTCTACGGTTCCGCAGGTGCAGAAAATGATCCGCTTCTATGAGATTCCCCCAGCTCCTCGCTCAGCTTCTGCGCCTTAACTTCCGTAGGTGCGGTCTCGCATCTGCGGTGGAATGACCGTATCTGTGGTCTCAGCATAGTCCTGCCAAAATCACACCTACACCCTTCTTGGCCACTTTTGCGGCTCTAGACCTACGGCCAAAACCTCGTAGCTGCAGTTACACCAGAAGGCAGCAACAACCTTTCTTTCAAGTGCAAATTCGAATCGTTTTACCATCCAGATTCCACTCGAGGTCCTCAGGACCTCAACCAATTATACCAACATATCCCAAATGACATTACGAACTTAGTCGAGCCTTCAAATCACATCTAACAACGCCAAAACCATGAATCGCACTACCATTCAAGCTTAATGAACTTTCGAACTTCAAACTTCTTAATTCGATGCTGAAACCTATCAAATCACGTCCCATTGATCTCAAATTTTGCACACAAGTCATATTCGACATTATGTACCTACTCCAACTTCCAAAATCGGAATTCGACCATTATATCAAAAAGTCCACTTCTGCTCAAACTTCTCAAAAACCTTCAAATTTCTAACTTTAGCCAAATGACTCCAAAATGACCTACGAACCTCCAAATCCCCTTCCAATTGCGCTCCCAATACCAGAATCACCATACAGAGCTAATCCTAGACTCAAAAATCCCAAACAGACATTGATAACACTGAAATGCACTTCAACCCAAATTTATGAAATTCTTCCCAAAATGCCAACTTCGACAGTAGGCGCTAAAACGCTGTCATCCAAAATATGATCAGGACATACGCCTAAGTCTAAAATAATCATATAAACCTGCTGGAACCTTCTAATCCTGATTCTGTGGTCATTTACTCAAAATTAGCCCTTAGTTATTCTTCTAACTTAAAGCTTCCAAAATGTGAATTTTCTTTCTAAATCAACTTTGAACTTCCCGGAGTTCAATTCGACTGCGCGTACTAGTCATAATAGCTGAAGTGAAGCTTCTCATGGTCTCAAACTGCCAAATGACACGCTAGAGCTAAAAACTACTAGTTGGGTCGTTGCAACAACATATTGAGCTTTGAAATATAAGATGAACGATGCATGTTACAAGTTCAGCTAGAAGGTTCAAGTCCGCCATGTAGAGAACAACATACATTTGCCTTATGCTGCCCTTAGTATACTTTGATGTCTTTGCCAATTGATGTGTTGCTTAAGTTGCTTTATGTCAGAACCAATCAAAAAGTTGAATACTTTAGAGAATTATTATTAAAACTTAACGTTAAGGCACAAAGCAAGAATCAGAGACAATGCAACATTGAGAAACAGCTGCACCTCATGTGTAGATCCAGCAGTAGTTGATCGGGGATGTTGTTGATAGTTTTCGCAGCAGTCTGGAGATAGCGAGGTAGCTGCCCAGCGTTTGCAGCCTTGCTTTTCTTCTTCCCTATCTCTCTTGAGTTGTATTTTTGGATTTCAGACTATGTTAAATCTTGTTATTGTCGGACCATCTATTAGATGCTCATGACTTAGTGACACCCCGATATTTGGGGGTTCGTTTAGTATTTTATACTGAGTTTAACTCGTATTTCTTTTATGAAAATCATGTTTTAAAAAGGTTTTTTGCTTATAATTTAATGGATTATAGAAGTATTATGATAGTTACCTGGCCTAGTGCCATCGATAGGCACCATCACGATAGGGTTGAGTTTAGGGTCATGACACTTGCACACTTCGTCAACCTTGGAATCATTAATAATATTTTGGTCGAATAGTTGGAATTCATCTTTCCGCTCTACAAGCTGGCCAGTATCTATAATAATTGATTGTTGGGCATAAAACGCCTCAAGTTTTTTATTCAATTTAGCTTGTAGGTCATGGATATCTGAGCCAAATTGGTCTATCTCTTGACTGAGCTCAATTCTTTTGTCTATAAGCTATTCTGCCATATTTTAAAGGCCATTGCGTAGAACCCCATGAAAATTTTACTTGTTGAGCTTGTTCCTCTAGATAATATTGGCTCACGATATCTGCTTCTTCAAAGTTATCTTCTTGTGAGAACTCTCTCTCTTAGTAGACTTGAGGTTCTTCTAGAAAATTGGCCATTAATTCGTCCATTCTAGACGGGCGTCCTTTGATCGTTAAGGCAGTCATTTTAGGAATTTCATATTTTTCTCGGCCACTTTCCTCATCACATTTTGTTGCCCAGCTACTTGCTTCATCATGTCCATAATACGAGCAACACGTTCCATATCCCCCACTTTATTGCTCCTATCAAACTCATAAACATTATTAGAAACATTATAATAGAGCTTTGAGAAGGGTAAGAAGAATTAGGAAAATCATCTGAATGGCCACCTTGACCACCATACACATCACAAATATTCCACTCATAAGATTGAGATTCACACTTTTTCCACAAGTGTGGTCCTCCACAATATGAACAAGGATCTCCATGATAAAAATAACAAATATTCGACCAATTCTCATTCCAAGATGTCATGTCAACGAAGATAATAAAATTTAAATTAAGATTAAAAATATTTGAATAGACAAAAGGTAAAAATCTAATATATTAAAATAGTTAATTTCTAACTCCCGGGCAACAATGCCAAAAACTAGTTGCTCCCAAAGGCACACGCAAGTATACGTGTTCATATAAGTAATATAAGATTGTAATTCCAGATATTGTACCCACAGGGACTTGTGATCAATTGTGAGGACCCAAAAGGTCATCTCGTATTTTAGAATCTAATTCGGGGTTTTAAGATCTTTGAAACCTCATTTTATTTCTCCTCAATATGCATACACGGTCCATGCGTGTTACTGGAAAGCATTTATGTGAAAATTTGAGAAAATATTAAGTTTTGCCTTTAAAATGAATTTAAGTTGACTTCGGTCAATATTTTGAGCAAACAGACCCGAACCTGTGTGCTGACGGTCCCGGAGGGTCACTAATAAAATATGAGACTTGGGTGTATGCCCGGAATTTAGTTCTAAGGTCCCTAGTCCGAGAAATGAATTTTTGAAGAAATTTATTAAACTAGAAATATAATGGTTTTAAAAAATGCGTAATGATTGATCTTGTTGATACCGGGTCCGTATTATGGCTTCGGAGCTCGGTACTGGTTTAATATGATATTCAAGTCATGTCTATGAAATTTGGTGAGAAACAGGACTGATTTGACGTGATTTGGACTTTTTGTTGAGAAAATAGAACTTTTGAACTTTCTTGAAAATTTATGCAATTTGATGCTGAATTCGTAGTTCTAGGTGTTATTTTGGTGATTTGATCACGCCAGAAAGTTTTTATGATATTTTTAGGCTTGTGTTCATGTTTGGTTTGGAGCCTCGAGGGCTTGGGTGAGTTTCAAATAGGCTACTGGGTGATTTACACTTAGAAAATTTGTCATGTTGTTGTTTCTGGTATGACTGATACTTTGTGCTTCACGTTTGTGAAACAACTCTCATGAACGTGAAGTTCAAGCTGAGATGGGGAGGGATTTATTCTATGCGAACGCGAGGCTCTTGTCACGAACGTGGAGCACTAGGGGGTTAGTTATTCGCGAATGCGACTGGCCATACGCGAACGCGTAGTGCATTGGAGGTAGGCTGGGAAAATCACTGAGTTGTTCTTTGCGAACACGGTCCAAGGCCCGCGAACGCAATGGTCAGACGGGACAGATCATCGCAAAAGTGAGCATCTCTTTGCGAACTTGAAGGCACTTCTGGCCGTAATGCATTGCGAACGCGACAGATCTCCTTCAAACACGAAGAAGACCTGTATAGTGTTTTAAAAACAGAATAAAAGAGGGGAATTGGCCATTTTCTCGTATTTTCAGAACCAAGAAGGCTTAGAGGTGATTTTTAAGCGACAAGTTCTTCCCAAAGTGTTGGTAAATGATTCTAAACTACTTTCTTCCGATTACCCATTGTTTTTCATCAATTTTCAAGCTAAAATCTAGGGTTTTCGTGGTAGAATTTGGGGATTTGGGTAGAATTAAGGATTTTTTGATAATTGAAATTTAGACCTCGATTTGGGGTTAGATTCTTAAACTAATTATATATTTGGGCTCGTAGGTGAATGAGTGAATGGGTTTTGGTCCAAACCTTGAGTTTTACCAAGCGGGCCTGGGGTCGATTTTTGACTTTTTGGGGAAAATTTAGGAAAACTAAATTTATGCATTGCAGTTGATTCCTTTACAATAATTGGTGATATTGTGTTAATTGTGGCTAGATACGAGTGGATTGGAGGTGGAATGTAGAGAAAAGCAGTACTTGAGGCTTGATTTTGGCTGTGGAATCGAGGTAAGTGTTGTGGCTAATCTTAGTTTGAGGGATTAGGTATTGTTTCCTAATTTGTTATGTGTTTAGTTTGGCGTACAGGTGAGGCGACGAGTATCTATACGTTGTTCTCAGGTTATAGCATATGAGTGTGTCTTATACTTGTGACTATTCTGTTTCTTTATACGTACTGTTCATGCTTAAACTGGTTATTCTCCATGTTAACTTATTAAATTTTTCTTGTATTGGATATTAGTTGAGTATTGACTCAAGTTGAGATTTATATTGTCAAGTTAAATTTTTAAACAATGTTATTTATTGATGATTCCCTTTGTTGGGTTGTTATTGTTTCTGCTGTTTGGGTGAGGAAGAGTGTATAGCACGAGGGGTGATGCCGTGCAATATTTTGTGAGTGAGTGATAAAGCACGAAGGGTGATGTCATGCCATTTCTGTTGTTTCTTATGGTAAGGTCGAGAGTACAAGCACGAAGGGTGATGACGTGCACATGTTTGGAAATGTTATTGTTTTCATTGGTGCAAAGCATGATATTTGCTGTGTTTCTTTACTATAATATTTCTAGGACTTGATATTCCCCTAGCATGTATTCCCCCTCACCGTTATAATCTATTAAATTTCTATTATTGTTATTTTCTCGTATATGATTTAACTATACGATTTCATGTTATTTGTCGTGTCCTAGCCTCATCACTACTTCACCAAACTTAGGCTCGGCACTTACCAGTACATGGGGCCGGTTGTACTGATACTGCACTCTGCACTTTCTATGCATATTTTCGGTACCAGACCTCATTAATCGTAGTTGGGTTGTTGCCATTAGTTTATCAGGAGACCCAAGGTAGATCTGCCAGTGTCCGCAGACTCTGGAGTCCCCTTCCCTCTATCTTAGTTTCCATGTTTTCTTTAATTTCGAGAACAACTGTATTTCCTTTAAACCAATATTTGTAGAAACTCTTAGGCGTTTGTGGATTGTGACACCAGATCTTTGGGTACCCATTTTTTAGTGTTTTAAAATTTTTGCACTTCTTATTTGTTTAGTTTAAATTATTGTTAATTACTATTTTTGTTAGTGACCAATGTGGTAGATCTGTATTTGTTAGCTTGACTAGAATTTTATGAGTTAGGTGCCATCACGATCCCGACGGTGGGAATTTCGGGTCGTGACAAGTAGGTATCATAGCACTAGGTTGCCTAGGTCTCGTAATTCATGAACAAGCTAGGTAGTATCTGAGGGATCGGTATGGAGACGTCTCTGCTTATCTGCAGAGGCTACAGAGTTCAGGAATAACTTCAATCCATTCTTACCTATCGTGCGATTTGATTATCCAATACTAATTGAACTTCTACTCTTGTTCTTTCACAGATGGCGAGAACACGTACCGCTTCATTAGCTGATTAGTAGCCCGAGCCCCCATGGCACCTCCTATGAGGGGCAGAGGACAAGGATAGCACTATGCTAAAGGAAGAGGCAGGGGTAGGGCTCAACCTAGAGCACAAGCAATAGTGGTGGTTGCGGAACCTCACGGGAAGTTTGATGATGAGGTTCCGGCCCAGACCGTTCCGGCAGGGCCAACTCAGGTTACTAAGGGGTTCATCGCTACCCTGGTACTTCAGGATGCATTGGTACATCTAGTGGGCCTTATGGAGAGCGTAACTCAGACTCGCACATTTCCTATAGCACCAACCATCTCTCAGGCTAGGAGAGGAGCCAAAACTCCCGCTACTCACACTCTGGAGCAGATGGCTCCTTAGTTTCAGACTCCAACAGCTCAGCTGGTTATTGCGGCTCAGGCCGCTGGTGGATCAGTCATGTCTTCTAATGCTTATTTGAGGTTGGATAAGTTCACCAAGCTTTTTCTCGATTTATTTCAGTGGGAAAACTTCTGAGGACCCCCAGGATTATCTTGACCATTTCCATGAGGTTTTACAGAACATAGGTATAGCGGAGACCAATGGGGTCGACTTTGCTGTATTCCAAATGATAGGGTCCACGAAGATATTGTGGAATGATTTTATGTTGACTAGAGCAGTTGGGTCACCCACCTTGACTTGGAACCAGTTCTCCCAGCTATTTCTCAATAATTTCCTTCCTATCACTCAGAGAAAGGATTATCGCAGACTGTTTAAGCATCTTCCGTAGGGTTTTATGACTGTCACTAAGTGCGAGACTAGGTTTGTTGATTTGGATCATCATGCTCTTCTTATACTCCCCACCGAGAGAGAGAGAGAGAGAGAGAGAGAGAGAGAGAGAGAGAGAGAGAGGGTGAGGAGGTTTATTGAGGGACTCGCTCAGCCTATCATATTTCAGATGGATAAGGTGACAGGGAGCGAGATTTCTTTCCAGGATGTGGCCAATGTCGCCAGGCGGGTTGAGATAGTTTTAGCTCAGGGGAGTGGTTAGGGGTCTGTCAAGGGGTCTCTTTATTCTGGTAGGTTCAGTAGTGCCTCTTTTGGATCCAGGGATTCTTTTTGCAGAGGCTATCCTCCCAGACCATTTCATTTAGCACTTCAGACTTCTAATGGTGCTTCATGTGGCTGTGACTCTCCTATGTAGTATTCTGATCAGCTACCTTACGTTGCACCACCAGCTCCTATCATTGCACCTCCGCTCTAGAGTTTTTAAGGTGGTTACTCAGGCCATCAGGGTCAGTAGTCTTAGCATCCGAGGTCTTGTTGTACTTGTGGAAATTCGAGGCACATTGCTCGAATTTTCCCTCGAACATCGAGCAGTTCTTAGCATTATGGTTCTCATGCCATGGTTTTGGCACCGAGTGTTCCACTGCCCGCTCAACCAGCTAAAGGTAGGGGCCAGTAAGCTAGAGGTGTAGGTCGAGGTATTGGAGGTGGAGGTCAGGCTGCTAGAGGTGGAACTCGAGGTATTATAGGTGGAGGATAGGCTGCTAGAGGTTGAGGCCATCCAGAAGGAGGCAATCCTAGAGATGTAGTTCAGAGTGGTTGGGCCCAACCCCGATGTTAGGCTTTCCCAGCTAGGCCTGAGGCTGGGGCATCCGATGTCATTATCATATGTATGGTTTTAGTTTGTAGTAGAGATGCTTCAGTTCTATTTGATTGATGGTCTACATACTCCTATGTGTCATCTTACTTTGCTTCGCATTTGGTTGTGCCTCATAATTCTTTGATTGCTCTTGTATATGTGTCCACACCGGTGGGTGATTTCATTATTTTAGATCGTGTTTATCGCTCGTGTGTGTTTATTATTTTGGGGGTATTAAGACTAGTGTAGATCTCTTACTTCTTAATATAGTTGAATTTGTTGTTATATTGGGGATGGATTGGTTGTTACCTTATCTTGCTATACTGGACTATCACGCCAAGACCATGACCTTAGCCTTGCCAGGTTTGCCTCGATTAGAGTAGAGAGGGACTCCTGGTCATTCTACCAGCAGGTTAATTTCTTATACGAAGGTTCGGCATATGGCAAGAAAGAGTGTTTTACTTATTTGGCTTATGTTCATGATTCCAGTACGGATGTTCCTTCCATAAATTTTGTACCAGTTATTCATGAGTTTCTAGAGTTATTTCCTGCAGACCTGCAAGGGATATTGACTTTTGCATTAATTTGGCCCCAGGCAATCAGCCCATTTCTACTCCGCCATACTGTATGGCCCCGCCAAAGTTGAAGGAATTGAAGGAGAAGTTGCAAGACTTGCTTGATAAGGGTCTCTAAAGGGCCAGTGTCTCACCTTGGGGTGCGCCAGTGTTGTTTGTAAAGAAAAAGGATGGGTCAACGCCAATGTGCATAGATTATCGACAGTTGAACAAAGTCACCATCAAGAACAAGTATCCATTGTCGAATATTGATGACTTATTCGATTAGCTTCATGGTGCCAAGGTGTTTTCAAAGATTGATCTGAGGTCTGGCTACCATCAATTGAGGATTAGGGCATTCGATGTCCTTAAGATAGCTTTTTGCACTCAGTACTAGCATTAAGGTTTCTAGTGATGTCATTTGGGTTGACAAATGCCCCAGCAACATTCATGGATTTGATGAACCGAGTGTTCAAGCCCTATTTGGATTCCTTGTGATTGTTTTTATTAATGAAATCTTGATATACTCTCACAGTCGATAGAAGCATGAGCAACATCTTCGGATTGTTCTTCAGACTCTAAGAGACAGCCAGTTATATGTTATGTTTTTGAAATGTGAGTTTTGATTGAGTTCATGATACGTTACAATTACTTTGGGAATAAGTACTTTACTTTATGTTTTGATGATCTAATAGACTTACCATCCAGAATCAGATAAGGAACTTGTTACATATTTACAAGACCTTAAGATCACGAAGTTCCAGGTTAGGATCCAACGTGGGATATAACTCAACTTTTCAAAGTGGAAGGAACAGCTGAGGGAACAGGTCCCTACCAGTTCCCGAGGAGACTGTATGAAGTCAACTCTCTAGCTGGAAAGTGGGTGCCTGCACACGCTACTATACAGGAACAGTGTAGCAGTCAACTTTCGGTGGAAGGCTTTTTACCTACCTTGTTTACATCATTGTAAGTGATGTCACACATGTATAAATACAATCAATGAAGGTAAAAAAACATACTTCATGAGAGAACAAGATAAGATTGATATAATTAAGTTCCCCTGTATTCAGAATAACTAGTCAGATGTCTGGTTTAATTCTCAATGAAATCAGATAAGGAAACAACAGAGGGACCAAATAGGGATCAGTTTCCCTCATTGTTGTACAATCAACTCTACATCTGTAAAAGCTGCTGCACTATACTGTCTGGTAGGTTGCTGTACCGTACCACCTGGCAGTAGTATAGTAGCATATTTGTAGCTTGCTAAGGCCAAAATAAAGGGCAGTTTATTGCAACATCCTTGATGACATCACACACATATTATCAATATGAGGTAAGTGATTTCATCTCTGGAACACTTGCAAAATCAAAAAGAAAATATTCTCTCAAGTGGTAGCCATAACCACTCTCAAGAACAAAGCTGCTGCAACCTTAAGGACCAGATCCAAAGATTGAAGATATCTTAAGTCCTTAGGTTTGTTTGAGTTTTTCTTATTTTTTATTCATTTGTAACTGCTACTTAGTTTAGTTAGATGCAGTGTATAGGAAACCCTTTTGTAAATCATAAACCCTTGTGTTTGCGTCTTAGCTAGAGTTAGTCGAGTTGTAAAGTCTTTGTAATAGAGTTAGTATAAAGTGGCTTGTAATAGTGTTGTTACAAGTTAGTGAGTTATTAAGTCTTTGTAATAGAGTTATTAAAAAGTGGCCTGTAAAATTGTAGTTACAAGTTAGTGAGGGATTAAGAGGTTAATTCCTAGGTTAGAATAGGTTGTAATCTAAAGATTGCTCAGTAGTGAAGTTGAAATCCTACAAGGGTAGGTCGTGGTTTTTAATCTTGTTGAGCTGGAAGTTTTCCATGTAAAATTCCTCTGTGTTATTTATTTACTGTCGATTTACTATCAGAACAAATAGAGAAACCGGATCCCTATACTGTTTGGTTTTACAATCTATTGCCTACCGTTGGACCTGATATAGAACCCGATTCTCTATACAGTTTGGTGGATGCTTAGTTTCTACCAGTTCAGTTGCATTACTGGGTCACATTATATCAGCAGAGAGTATTTAGGTGGATCCTAAAAAGATTGAGGCAGTCAAGGACTGGCATAGGCCCACATCAGCTATAGAGATTCAGAGTTTCTTGGGTTTGGCGGGTTATTACCAGCGGTTTGTGGAGGGGTTTTTATCTATAGCAGCTCCAATAACCAGGTTGACCGAGAAGGGTGCCCCGTTTAGGTGGTCGAATGAGTGCAAGGCGAACTTTTAAAAGTTCAAGACAACATTGACTACGGCACCGGTGTTGGTATGCCTACGGGTTTAGGGGCCTATACAATATATTGTGATGCATATCGTATTGGACTTGGTGCGGTATTGATGCATAGGGGAAAGGTTATTGAATATGCTTTGCGACAGATAAAGATTCACGAGAAGAATTATCTAATTCAAGACTTGGAGCTAGCAGCCGTTGTTCATGTGTTGTAGATTTAGAGGCACTATTTATATGGTGTGTCATGTGAGGTGTTCACAGATCATAAGAGTTTGCATTCTTTGTTGCAGAAGGAGCTTAACTTAAGGCAGAGAAGGTGGTTGGAGCTGTTGAAATAATATGATATCACCATCATGTATCATCCCGCGAAGGCCAATATGGTGGCCGATGCTTTGGGTAGGAAGTCAGCTAGTATGGGCAGCCTTGTGTATATTCTAGTCGGTGAGAGACCGTTTGCATTAGATGTTAAGGCTTTGGCCATTCAGTTTGTGAGGTTGGATGTTTCTGAGCCTAGCAGTATTCTAGATTGTACAATAGCTCGGTCTTCCTTGTTTGAGCATATCAGGGAGCGGCAATATGATGATCCTCATTTGCTTATCCTTAGGGACACGGTGCATCACGGAGATGGCAAGCTGGTTATAGTTGGAGATGATGGAGTTTTGAGGATGCAAGGTCGTATTTGTATGCCTAATGTGGATAGACTTCGTGAGTTGATTATAGATGAGGCCCACATCTCCCAGTATTCTATTCATCGAGGTGCCGATAAGATGTATCAGGACTTGCAACAGCATTATTGGTGGAGGAGTATGAAGAATGATATTGTTGCATATGTAGGTCGGTGTTTGAATTGTCAGCAAGTAAAGTACGAGCATCAAAGACCTGGTGGTTTGCTTTTGAAGATTAAAATTCTTGAGTGGAAGTAGGAGCATATCATTATGGACTTCTTTGTTGGACTCTCATGGATTCAGAGGAAGTTCGACACAGTATGGGTTATTTTGGATAGGCTTACTAAGTTAGCACATTTTATTCATGTGGTAGTTTCCTATTCTTCGGAGCGGTTAGCTAAATGTGAGTTGGGTACGCGGGTCAAGTTGAGCACACCATTTCATCCTCAGATGGACGGATAGTCCGAGCGTACTATTTAGATTTTGGAGGATATGCTCTGTGCCTGTGTTATGGACTTTGGAGGTTCTTGGCATCAGTTCTTACCGTTAAAGGAGTTTTCCTAAAACAACAACTATTAGTCAAGCATCAAGAAGGCTCCCTATGAGGCCTTATATGGTAGACGGTGTCAATCACTGGTTCGATGGTTTGAGCCGGGGGAGGCTCGGTTATTGGGTACATATTTGGTACAGGATCCCTTAATTAAGGTTAGGATCATTTAAGATAGACTCTGTACATCTTAGACCAGGAAAAAAAGTTATGCCGACCGTAAGATTCGTGATGTGGCATTCATGGTCGAAAAGCGAGTGTTTCTTTCGGTGTCGCCCATGAAGGGTGTGAAGCAGTTTGGGAAGAAGGGCAAGTTAAGCCCTAGGTTCATCGGGCATTTCGAGATTCCTGATCGAGTGGGGGATGTGGCTTACAGGCTTGTGTTGCCACTAGGCTTATCAGCAATACATCTAGTGTTTCATGTGTCCATGCTTCGAAAATATCACAGTGATCATCCCACATATTATATTTTAGCATTGTCCAGCTGGAAGGGGATTTGACCTACGAGGAGGAGCTGGTAGCTATTCTAGACCGGCAGGTTCGTCAGTTAAGATCGAAAAGTTATCCTTCGGTTCATGTGCAGTGGAGAGGTCAGCCTGTTGAGACAGCTACTTGGGAGTCCGAGTCCAATATGCGGAGAATATATATCCCCATCTTTTCCCTAGCTCAGGTACTTTTATATGTCTACTCGAGGATGAATGTTTATTTTAGAGGTAGAGAATGTGATGACCCAAAAGGTCATCTCGTATTTTATAACTCAATTCAGGGTTCCGAGGCCTTCAAAGTCTCCTTTCTTTCTCCTCGATTTGCATGCACTGTCTAGGCGCGTTATGTGAAAATTTGAGAAAATATTAAGTTTTGCCTTTAAAATTGATTTAAGTTGACTTCGTCAACATTTTTAGAAAAGCGACCCGTACTAGTGGTTTGACGGTCTCGGAAGTTCCATAGTAAAATACGGGACTTTGGCGTATGCCCCGGAATTGAATTCCGAGGTCCCTAGTCCGAGAAATGAACTTTTGAAGAAAATTGTTAAACTGAAAATATAATGGTTATAAGAAAATATTTAATGATTGATTTTGTCAATACCGGGTCTGTATTGTGGTTCCCGATCCTGGTAAAGGTTTAATGTTGTATTTAAGTCATGTATGTGAAATTTGGTGAGAAACAAGATTGATTTGACGTGATTCGGACCTTCGGTTGAGAAAATAGAACTTTCTTGAAAATTTTATGCAATTTGATTCTAAATTCATAGTTCTAGGTGTTATTTTGGCAATTTGAACGCTCGATAATGTTCGTATGATATTTTTAGACTTGTGTGCATGTTTGGTTAGAGCCCCAAGGGCTAGGGTGAGTTTCGAATAGGCTATAGGGTTATTTACATTTAAAAATTTGTGGTGCTGCTATTTATGGTATGAGTGATACTTTTTGCTTCGCGTTCGCGAAGCAACTCTCACGAACGCAAAGTGCAAGCTTGGCTGGCGAGGGATTTCTTCTACGCAAACATGAGACTGAGGTCGCAAACACAGAGCACAAGGGGGTTAGCTATTCGCGAATGCGATCGGCCATACACAAACGAGCAGTCCATTGGAGGTGGGCTGGGGAAATCTTTGAGTTGTTCTTCGCAAAGGCGGTCCAAGGCCCGCGAACACGACGATCTGGAGGGACAGACCATCGCAAACACGAGCATCTCTTCGCGGACGCGAAGGTCCTTCTGGTTGCAATGCATCTCGAACGCGAATAAGACATATAAAATGTTTTAAAAACACAATAAAAAACGGGAATTGGCCATTCTCTCCTATTTTTAAAACCAAGAAGGCTTAAAGGTGATTTTCAAGAGACAAGTTCTTCCCCAAAGTGGTTGTAAATGATTATAAACTACTTTCTTCCAATTACCCATTGTTTTTCATCAATTTTCAATCTAAAATCTAGGGTTTTCATTGTAGAAATTGGGGGTTCGGGTAGAATAAGAGATTTTTGTATCATTAGAATTTAGACCACGATTTGGGGCCGGATTCTGAAACTAATTAAATATTTGGGCTCGTGGGTTAATAGGTGAATGGTTTTTGGTCCGAACCTCGAGTTTCGACCAAGCGGGCCTAAAGTCAGTTTATGACATTTTGGGGGAAAGTTTGGGAAAATTAAATTTGTGGGTTGTAGTTGATTCCTTTAGCAATAATTGACGATATTGAGTTAATTGTGGCTAGATACAAGTGGATTAGAGATGGAATCTAGAGGAAAAGCAGTATTGGAGGCTTGAGGTTTGCTGTAGAATTGAGGTATGTGTTATGGCTAAACTTAGCTTGATGTATTAGGTATTGTTGCCTTATTTGTTACATGTTTAGTTGTTGAGTACAACATATAGGTGAGGTGACGAGTATCTATACGTTGTTGTTGGGTCATAGCATCTGAGTGAGTCTTATACTTGTGACTGTTCTATTTCTTTGTTCATATCGTTCATGCTTAAACTGGTTATTTTCCATGTTAACCAAGTCTAATTAAGTTTTCTTGGTATTGGACATTGGTTAAGTATTTACTCAAGTTGAGATTTATATTGTCAAATGAAATTTTTAAAAAATGTTGTTTATTGATGATTCACTTGTTGGGTTGTTATTGTTTCTGCTGTTTGGGTGAGCAGGAGTGTAAATCACGAAGGGTGATGTCGTGCCATATTCTGTGAGTGTTAATGCATGAACGGTGGTAGAGTTCTATATCTTGATATTGATAATGCTCGAAGGGTGCTGCCATGCCATTTCTGTTATTTCTTATAGTAAGGTCGAGAGTAAAAGCACGAAGGGTGAGGTCGTGTACATGTTTACAAATGTTATTGATTCCGTTGGTGAAAAGCATGATATTTACTATGTTTCTTAACTGTATTATTTCCAGGAATTGATATTTCCCTTCCGCATGTTTTTCCCCTTCCCGTTATTATCTGTTAAATTTTTGTTATTTTGTATTTTCTCTTATATGATTTAACTGCACATGTTCATGTTATTTGTCGCGTCCTAGCCTCATCACTACTTTACCGAGGTTAGGCTCGGCACTTACCAGTATATGGGGTCAGTTGTACTGATACTACACTCTGCACTTTCTGTCAGATTTCGGTACCGGACCTTGTTGATCAGAGTTGGGTTGTTGCCTTCAGTCGGGAGACCCAAGGTAGATATGCCGGAGTTCGCAGACCCTGGAGTCCCGTTCCCTCTATCTTAGTTTCCCTGTTTTCTTTCATTTCGAAAATATATGTATTTCCTTTATACCAGTATTTGTAGAAACTCTTAGACGTTTGTGGATTGTGACACCAGATCTTTGGGCAGACGTGTTCTAGTGCTTTAAACTGTTATAAAATTTCTGCACTTCTTTTTTTTTAGTTTAAATTACTGTTAATTACTGTTTTGGTTAGTGACTAGCATGGTAGATTTGTATCTGTTGGCTTGCCTATCATTTTAAGAGTTAGGGGCCATCACAATCTCGACGGTGGAAAATCTGGGTTGTGACGTCAACTATTTACTAAATTAAACTAAGACAATTAATCAATTCAACCGAACCCTAAAGTATGAATATTTAACTAAAACTAATCTAGAGTAGCAAACTAATAGATTAATGAAAATAATTTGGTGAATATTAGAGCCGAATTCAATGAGAGACAATACTCTAGAGCTATGGGTTAGCTATAAATCTCGTTGAGTTTTCCACTTAAATTTTTCAATTAATTTATCTGATTTATTGGTTGAAATAGTTAATATTGCCAATTCAAACTAACCTAACGCCGATATTTCTATGGAATCAGAATTAACAAGAACGTATTAATAATTCATGTATAGTAACCAAATAAGGTGATTAGGTATATTCCTATCCTAACCGCAAATTCATTCCTGTTGCTCGAGTTCAAAATCTCGCTCTACTCAATCTTATATGCAACCTAAAATTTCCTTTCCTGAGTTTAATCCTAGATTGGTAGATAATATTCAATTTATGATCAAGCAATCAAATAATTAAGTGCAAGATTGAATAAATAAACCAATAAAATAAAATAATAAGAACAATTCAAGCTTCAAATTACAACGTTCATGTAGCACCCAAAACTATATAACTAATAGACTATGAGATTAAAGGAAGGGAAGAGAAAGAAAAAGTAGTTAGATGCCTTCTCCAAGCGTGGTTTTTGTCCCACCCCCACCCCCCTCCAAAGCGGCATCTCTCTAGGTCTAAAGTATGTCAAAAGTCCCTCAAAATAATGTTTTACTTGTATTTATGCCAAGTAGGGTCGGGCCCAAACGAAATGTCACGGCCCAAATCCCGAACCCGATCGTGATGGCGCCTCTCGTGAAGACGAGGCCAGCCAACAGATTAACAATACTTCTTTTAACAATTTCTTAGCAAGAATGAGTCAAAAACAATAGATAACTTTATCATAAATGCGGAGGAAAATGATATAACAGGGAACCATCCCAGCTCAGCCCGAAATCGAGGTGTCACAAGTCACGAGCATCTAAAGAAGCCTGAACACAACTACACGGCTAATAATATACAATAATAAATTCTGGAATTTTAAAGACAACGTCCGGTGCCGCGAACGCTGTCTGTCACCTTGCTCAGCCGTAATAGTAGTACCTTCAATCAGCTATTAACCCGCTACCGGGTGAACAATACCTGCAACTGCACGCGAGGTGCATGGAGTAAAGTGAGTACTCCAACTCAGTGAGTAACAAAAGTAAATAATAACTGAGCGGTAAGAAATCACGTATAACAGATCATCATGCTGTATAGAAGCAGTGAAAAGCCCTTAAATTGAGAAAATCAATGAAAACTGTGAAACCTTTCAGAGTATCTTGACTCAGTTTTAAACCTCTTTTGAAGATGATCCTTTCAACAGTTGTGAAAATAATTTTCAACAATTAGTGACACTATGCACAGAGACCCGCCCCTCGGGCAATATTCTTATTCCCCGTCAGCCACTGTTACCTGACCTAATGCATCATACTTTGTCATTGTTACCACTGTCTAAGATTTATCCTCTTTAAGAGTGATCAGACAATACTAGAACAGCAAACAGATATCTCAAGAAATAACACAAACAACGAATAGTGAACAAATGCATGAATGCAATGCAATGCAAATAACGGTACATTCCAATACCCGCTGCGGCGTGCAGCCTGCTCCATTTATTTATCGTCGACGGTGCTCACTGGGGGTTTACTGACTCCGGAGGGGCTCCTACAGCCCAAGTGCAGTATCAGCCATATCGTGGCAACAAACAGGCTCTCGACCTCAATATCAATATATCATCGCTGCGGCGTAGCCCGATCCACATCATAGGGAGATATATCCTCACTATTGAGTACTCAACCTATCTCAGTCAAATAAATGCGCAGCCACTCGGGCATTACGTACTGTAGGGATCTCAGCCCTCATATTCATTTTATTTATGATTTCATGTTCAAAATACAGTTCTTATCATATTTTTAAAAGTTGAAAATACGACTGAGAGTATGATTTATGCAAACAAGTGAGAAAAACAAATGAAGATCCCCTAAGAATTCTACAGGTCGGCACAAGGCCCCAAACGTGCCAATAAGCCCAATTCACAGTAATAAAGTATGCATCTCAATCGCCAATATAGCAAAAATATCACTCGGGATGGACCAAATCACAAACTCCCAATAGTAAACGACCCTGCATTCATCATAGAATGTGTGTCACGCCTCAATACAGCATTACGATGTGAAATCCGGGGTTTCAAACCCTCAGGATATCATTTACAAGCATTACTCACCTCGAACCGGCGAAATCCCTAGCTCGCGACGCCTTTGCCCCTCAAATCGGCCTACACGCGCATCTAACCTAACCAAAATCAGAGCGAATACATCACAATATGCTAAGGAAACAATTCCCAATCTAAAACAATCGAGAAATAGCAAAAATCTCGAAACTGGCAAAACCCAAGCCTCCGGCCTGCTTCACGAAAAATTACAAAACTTTACATTACCGGGTTCCTCGTCTCGCCATGAGTTCGTAAATACCGAGAACTCCCAAATCCGAGCTCAAATGACCTATCAAATCCCAATTTGAAACATCAAAACTCAAGCCCTAGCTTTACCCCTTTTTAATGAATTTCAACCAATTTCCGTGTTAAATCAAACATAATCTCGTGTATTTAGGCCAAGGAACTTACCTCTAATCATTCTCCCTTGAATCCCTCTTCAAAATCGCCTCAAAGCTCTCAAAACTCGCTCAAAAATCGGGGAAAATAATGCCTAGCTCGCGGAGGAAAATGAAACCTTTAAACCCTTCTGCCAACAGTCCTTTTCGCTTCTGCGGTGCCGCTATCGCTTATGCGAGACCACTTCTACGGCCAAAAATCTGCTTATGCTGTTCTTACTTAAAAAACCAACTTTCGCTTTTACGTCTCCACATCCGCTTCTGCGAACCACCCAAGACCGCTTCTGCGGTTTATAATCCGCTTCTGCGGACTCGCATTTGCGAACAATGTTCCGCTTTTGCGGAACCACTCCACCAGGCCAAGAACTGCTTATGCGATCCTCCACTCGCTCCTGCGGAACCGCTTCTGCGGTCCATTTCTGCAGAAGCGGAAATACTAGATGACAGAAAAGCTGAACCTGGAACATACCTTGAAACTCTCGTTTAACCACCCGAATCCACCACGAGGCCCCAAGGACCTCAACCAAAGCACCAACATATCCAAAAATATCATACGAACTTGTTCCAATCATTAAAACACATCAAATAACACTAAAACCATTGGATCACATGGGATTCAAGCCTAAGTTTCTTAAAAACTTCCGAAATACACTTTCGATCAAAAACCCGACCAAACCACGTCCAAATGACCTGAAATTTTGCACACATATCACAAATCACATATCAAAGCTACAACAACTCTCGAAATTCCATTCCGACCCTCGAATCAAAATCTCACCTATTAACCGGATATCGCCAAAATGCTAACTTCACCAATTCAAGCCTAATTCTACTCCGAACCTTCAAAATTACTTTCGATTGCGCTCCTAAGCCTCAAATCATCCCCCGAAGCTAACCGAATCGTCAAAAATCACATCTGAGCCCTCTAACTCACAAGTCAACTTCCAGTTGACTTTTTCAAACCAACCTTTCCTTAAAGAGACTAATTGCCCCATTTCCTACCAAATCCAATCCGAGTCAACTCAAACTCACCCAACACATATAATAAATCAAGAAGAAGTAATAAACGGGAAAAACGGGACGGTAACACATGAGACGACGGGTCAGGTCGTCACATCCTCCCCAACTTAAACCAACGCTCGTCCTCGAGCGTACCCAGAGTTTTCCTAGAAGCCAACCAATAACTAAATAACCTTACCAATCATATACCCGGGGTGATCCCACATCACCCTAACTCGCATAGGTCTGATAACACAACATAACTAAAATCTCACAACCCACCTAGACCATGACCCGTAGAACCACATCGCACTTTCCGAAATTGTACGCAAGACAAGAACCTCACATCTATACTCAGGATAAGTCCAAACCAGCTGTAATAACCCATACCTGCAACCTCTAGTGCAATTATATGATATACCACATAGCTCAAACACATGCAGCGATAACTCCCATTCACTGTAGCTGTCCACAACAACCAATTACCGATTAAAGCCTCTTATTAGCTAAAGCCTTATTCCAACACTTCCATATCCTACTAATGATAATGAAACACACAGCGAACCGTAACCATTTCTCAGATCAACTACTCGTGAAAACACTTCCCTTTTGACTAATACCACAGCAGATTTCCGAACCGAACCTCGATATTATTCTTCCAACAAGCTGAATCAAATCTGTTCGTATTCATTAATGACTCCCACGATCACCTCGAATCCAACACACCACTCTGGTGATATGACATCTCATTACAGGCCTAAGCCACAACTTGCATAACCCACGCACCAATGAAGGGCGGTCTGAACATACTCAAATTATGACAAATGACTCAAACAAAAGAGCTGTAACTCAAACTCCTCAGTACCATCACAACACAGGGCTAGGACCCCGTCCCACATTATAGAAATAGAATACCTGAATCTACCCCGAAGGTTCTAATCTACACGTAGCCTCGCTACAATGCGCGATCTTATCCAAACACTGTTATACATGAAGCACCTCAAGTTGCTATACTCGAAATTGACAACCATGCACGATTTATATTTGGAACCCAAACAAATCATTATACCCATGGTGAAACAAGTAATATACACCATACGATCCTCAAAGGACGCAACCGATGTGCCATTCGTCGAGCAACACCCAATACGGACTTTCCTTAGAAACCAGGAAGCAAGGCATACAAAATAGCATTTGGAAAACTATTCTCAACATCACACTATTGAGGTACGCAACCCGGTCGAGATAACATAACCGTGGCGGCGTGCCACCCGATCCACACAAATATCTCACATAGGGAGATGCACATCGAGCCAAATTTGCTCATTATAACAAAATACCGAGTATCGGTCGTAAGCATGCTGAGTGCATAATGATATCTACTTATAGAGTTGTAAGCTACAAAACTCAACTTCCACTATGAATCTCGATAGCACCGCACTATATGTGCCCACAGTCCGAAAATTATAACACCTCACAGCACAGAAAAAGCAACTCATAGATCTGCCCAGATAACTGGCAGGTTCAATAACGATCGAATCAACCTATCCTTCATCAATACAATTTGGGGCCAACAAAGCTAACTCAAGCTAAACACGTAGCCACATTGGTCTGCCAACGAACTAAATACCAAGGAGCCTAAAGCTGCTCTGCCCACTACTATAACTCATGCCGGAGCCGTACGATACGATGCCCGACACCAACTCAATACCAAAATCCTCTCGCCCGGCAATATGCTCGGCCACAAGGAACACATCCAAAAAGTCCCTCAATACCGGAACTGAATCAATGGTAGAAACCTCTACACTGACATCCGCCACAAAGGCCGAATTAAGGAAAGCAATCCTCCCCAGCCATCCGCTGGTCTTTAGAATACAAACCACTCTGCTAGAACACAATCTGATGCACCTCGCCATGCAACCTGTGGCATTTTCCGACATAACCCATAGCACAGTAGTCTAGAATAACCCAACACTGAGACAACCAGTCTTCACCCCAATACCTTTTCCACAATCTAATATAGCAAGCAAAGAAAGATCCACTCGGGTCTCCAAATCCCAATAGCCGCTAAACGGTGCTAATACACATGATCCACAGCCACCACATAGTCTGTACCTGAGAACTTCCAGTCTCCAGCTCCACATAGCACACAAATTACTATACATGATCCCAAATTCTGCAGTATAAATATATATTACACCTCGAGTACCCAATCATTCCACGAAAGATATTCTGAAATTTCCCCAGTGCCACCAAACAAACACAGATATCAACAGTCGATCTATCAAGAAAATGCTGCAACACTACCGAAGTGCCATTAACTTAATCACATTGCCCTTTTTCTAAAACATATACTCACGTCAAATCACTCCTATTCAGCTGTACCATTTCCTTGATTACCTTAGGCTACCCGTTGCCTAAGAATTTTATGAACTTATTTTTAGAACTGATCTGTAATTCATCTAGCCAAGACCTTCCGTCAATCCCATCTAGAAGAGGAATCATTACACATTTCATGCTTTGCATACCCATAGAAAATATATTCATCTCCAAACCATGGTAAAAACCCAACAAGGACTCTCTCCCCCAATTCCATGTGCACGAGTTAAACTGCCAGGACTGAATCCTTCTACTCAAACCAAGCTAAGCAAGCTGCCAAAACTCAAGAGCATTGCTGCAAAATGACTGTAAGGCTCATTACCTCAAACACATACAAAGAATTAATCATGCCCTTACCATATCGACTCAGTCTACTATCAACCTATTCCATTGATCAAACTTCCCCTCTTATTCATCATCAACTTGATATCTCTCCCTCGCTGTAGCATCACAATGCCTCAATCCAGGCTTACCACACGAGATTCAAACATAAGACCACACTGTCTAAGACCCATAAGCCGTGAAATACTCTTTCAAATGTTCCCAGAAATACTGCATTCCAAAATACTCTACTTGAAGAACTTCCCGCGAATCTAAATTCGTTACCATTACTTTCTAGATACTGATACATAGAATTCCATAATTAACATAGAATACCACAAGTCTTGACCATTCCAATGAAGTCACACTCTCTGACCACATACACACCCTTGAGACACCTGATCGTTTCATGTAGAATCTTGAACACAATAGAACCATTCTCGAGAGTCATTCACTCTTATTCAAACTGCAAATTACCTGACTTAACGAGCAGAATCACTCGTGCCTTATTAGCACTCTGACACCGCAGAATATGATCTCATTCCAATACAACCAAGCAACTTTCTGCTCTAAGCATTGAGCATTCTTTATCAACAGTAGCTCAAGACACCTTATTATTTTCACACATCTACGAAGCACCATATAACCTTTGTCTAAATTTTTGCCTCACTCGTGCCATCCTCGGCTCGATTTCTGCAACCAGGATTGATCTTCCAGCATACCTCGATACGGAACCAACATAGCACATAACCGTGCAGTCAGCTAATCAATAGCAACCTCCCAACTTGGCTCGAAGCCATATATCAAGACATACTAAACAACTCATAACACTTTTGCTCTAATGATGCCACAATGAGATTAAACTCAATCATCTACAAGTTTGTGAAAACACAGATCATCTAGTATTGCAATCCTCTACAAACCTCACATTCATCCCTACATCAACTAAGTACACTCCCTTGAGCGACCCAAATTTATCAAATTTCAACACGTACTCTTCAGTTACACGTGAGATCTTCTAACATACCCATAAAGGTCATACCACTTAAGAACTATCCGCATGAGATAACCCACCTGCTTTGCCTCAATTCTATATTTCATCACACCTTCCACCATCATATACGTTACACAGTCATTTTAGCCTTCCTGAGTCTGAACTCAGGTACCTCATGAAATGCACTACACTCCCCAACTAGGAGACACAAAAATATTCTTCACGCGCCCATATTCGGGCTACCCATACTTCTTCGCCACTAACAAGTCACATAGATAAATCTCGCAGTACTAACATACTCATCACATGAATATCAAACCAACATTCCGGCTAATAGGGACAATATCGAACATATAAGTTCAACACACTTGCTCACATAATCAGTACCTTGGTGCTCAAGACATAGGCAAAGATCCAGCCTTAATTCCTCTAGACTGGCCTAACATCAAACTCACGGAGATTACATCTCGCCGCTCGATCGGGGAATCACAAGCCATCAAGGCACATACAACACCGAGCGCTCATGTGCGCATACAAACACGTGGAATGAATTTCAAGAGTTATATCTCAAGCTGAATCAAGTACGCACGATAAGAATTCCAAGAATGGAAAATTTTCCTAAAGGTTCTGCAACATCTCGAAGATAAATACAGACGTCTCCGTACCGATCCACGAGAATCTACTAAACCTGCTCATAACTCATGATACCTAGTAACCTACATTCTGATACTAATTTGTCATGACCCAAATCCCAAACCCGATCGTGATGGCACCTCTCGTGAAGACAAGGCCAGCCAACAGATTAACAATACTTCTTTTAACAATTTCTTAGCAAGAATGAGTTGAAAACAATAGATAACATTATCATAAATGCTGAAGAAAATGATATAACAAGGAACCATCCCAGCTCAGCCCAAAATCGAGGTGTCACAAGTCACGAGCATCTAAAGAAGCCTGAACACAACTACACGGCTAATAATATACAATAATAAATTCTAGAATTTTAAAGACAACGTCCGGTGCCGTGAACGCTGGCGGTCACCTTGCTCATCCGCAATAGTAGTACCTTCAATCAGCTAATAACCCACTACCGGGTGAACAATACATGCAACTGCATGCGAGGTGTAGGGGGTAAAGTGAGTACTACAACTCAGTGAGTAATAAAAGTAAATAATAACTGAGTGGTAAGAATTCACGTATAACAGATCATCATGCTGTATAGAAGCGGTGAAAAGCCCTTAAATTGAGAAATCAGTGGAAACTGTGAAACCTTTTAGAGTATCTTGACTCAGTTTTAAACCTCTTTTGAAGATGATCCTTTCAACAGTTGCGAAAATAATTTTCAACAATTAGTGACACTATGCACATAGACCCGCCCCTCGGGTAATAATCTTATTCCTGGTCAGCCACTGTTACCTAACAAAACACATTATACAGTGTCATTGTTACCACTGTCTAAGATTTATCCTCTTTAAGAGTGATCAATATATCATCGCTTCGGCATGCAGCCCGATCCACATCATAGGGAGATATATCCTCACTATTGGATACTCAACCCATCTCAGTTAAATAAATGCGCAGCCATTCGGGCATTACATACTGTAGGGATCTCAGCCCTCATATTCATTTTATTTATGATTTCATGTTCAAAATACAGTTCTTTATCATATTTTTAACAGTTGAAAACATGATTGAGAGTATGATTTATGCAAACAAGTGAGGAAAAACAAATAAAGATCCCCTAAGAATTCTACAGGTCGGCACAAGGCCCCAAACGTGGCAAGAAGCCCAATTCACAGTAATAAAGTATGCGTCTCAATCGCCAATATAGCAGAAATATCACTCGGGATGGACCAAGTCACAAACTCCCAATAGTAAACGACCCCACATTCATCAAAGAATGCATGTCACGCCTCAATACAACGTTAGGATTTGAAATCCGGGGTTTCAAACCCTCAGGATATCATTTACGAGCATTACTCACCTCGAACTGGAAAAATCCCTAGCTCGCGATGCCTTTAACCCTCAAATCGGCCTCCACACACGACGAACCTAACCAAAATCGGAGCAAAAATATCACAATATGCTAAGGGAACAATACCCAATCAAAAACAATCGAGAAATAGCAAAAATCTTGAAAGTGGCAAAACTCGAGCCCCGAGCCCGCTTCTCAAAAAATTACAAAACTTACATTACCATATTCCTCGTCTCGCCATGAGTCCGTACATACCAAGAACTCCCAAATCTAAGCTCAAATGACCTATCAAATAATGCCTAGCTCGCGGAGGAAATAAAACCTTTAAACCCTTCTGCCAACAGTCCTCTTCGCTTATGCGGTCCCGCTATCGCTTATGCGGGACCGCTTCTGCATCCAAAAATCCTCTTATGCGGTTCTTACTTAAAAACCAAACGTCCGTTTTTGCGTCTCCACATCTGCTTCTGCGAACCACCCAAGACCGTTTCTACGGTTTATAGTCCGCTTCTGCAGACTCGCGTTTACGAACAATGTTCCGCTTTTGCGGAACCACTCCACCAGGCCAAGAATCGCTTATACGATCCTCCACTCGCTCCTGTGGAACCTCTTCTGCGGTCCATTTCCGCAGAAGAGGAAATACCAGCTGACAGAAAAGCTAAACCTGCAACATACCTCGAAACTCTCGTTTAAACACCCGAATCTACCCCGAGGCCCCCGGGACCTCAACCAAAGGCACCAACATATCAAAAACATCATACGAACTTGTTCCAATCATTAAA
This sequence comes from Nicotiana glauca, assembly GCA_026770625.1. Taxonomy (NCBI): domain Eukaryota; kingdom Viridiplantae; phylum Streptophyta; class Magnoliopsida; order Solanales; family Solanaceae; genus Nicotiana; species Nicotiana glauca. The sequence goes on from MU692171.1 coordinate 37,479, forward strand.
ACATATCAAATAACACTAAAACCATTAAATCACATCGAATTCAAGCCTAAGTTTCTTAAAAATTTCTGAAATACACTTTCGATCAAAAACCCGACCAAACCACGTCCGAATGACCTAAAATTTTGCACACATATCAAAGCTACAACAACTCTTGAAATTCCATTCCGACCCTCGGATCAAAATCTCACCTATCAACCGGATATATCCAAAATGCTAACTTCACCAATTCAAGCCTAATTCTACCCCGAACCTCCAAAATTACTTCTGATTGCGCTCCTAAGCCTCAAATCATCCCCCGAAGCTAACTGAATCGTCGAAAATCATATCGAGCCCTCTAACTCACAAGTCAACTTTCGGTTGACTTTTCTAAACCAACCTTTCCTTAAAGAGACTAATTTCCCCATTTCCTACCAAATCCAATCCGAGTCAACTCAAACTCACCCAATACATGTAATAAATCATGAAGTAGCAATAAACGGGGAAAATGGGATGGAAAAACATGAGACGGTGGGCCGTGTTGTCACACGAAATCACCTTCTCACATGCGAAATATGATTGTTACTCTGTAAAAATTGCAAAAGCACGTCACATTGGGCGACGCGCCATGCGGGGTGATAGTGGGCTTTATTAGAGGGCGTGCAAAATTGACAGCATCAGAAAATAGGCAGCAGCGATTCGCCACGTGCCGTGGCTGTGGTGGATTCTCATAGCTACGGTTCATCCTTGGTTTTTTGACATCCGAATTTGGTTCTTGACCCCTGACGCGATCCTGGCTTAATCCCTAGGGCTTTTACTCTGACTTCAAAGCTCCAAATATTTTTATTTTATTCTGTAACATTTACATTGCTCAAAATCAGTCCTACAAGGCATAAAACACATAATTAGTGCAAAATATTAATGATTAAAGCTCAAACTCAATTAAAGTGCAGTAAATTATAGTGCAATAAGTGACTAAAATGCGTAATTATACCCTATCATCATTGATTTTGCCTCACTCGTCATAAGTTTAATTTAACAATATTAATACATAATTAGGTGGTATATTGGAACAATCATAATGGCTTTTAGAGAAAGCTACACCTGCCACTTACATTTTTCAAAACCAACTCATTTCTTCTTGAGCCTAATCCATCTCCTTTTATTCCAGCTTACTCATGTTGAGCCTCCTCTCTCTCTCTTTCTCAATACTTCAAAAAAAAGGAAAAGAAGTCAATCCATATTTTAACACTAGAATTAGGTCATGTGCGAGATAGTGTTAAAGAAAACTACATTTATCACTTGTTGATTGTGTAAGCATTTTCAAAAGACATCCAAAATTCTACGCACAGCTTTAATATTTTGGATTCATATTCTAATGGTCTATATTTCACATGGCTCTTCCATATTAATTTCCTCTTAAATCTTGATACTGCTTGTGCTTAGAATTTCGTTATACCATTAATATATAGGCAGTATACAAAATATGGGGGTGGTATTAATACCCAAAAATTTACTTACTCGATTTTTTTCCCAAATCATATAAAGTTACATGGTTAATCATAAATTATGATGAGAATACATACTATTATCTATGGCCAAGTAATAAAAAATATATATGTTTACCGTGAAAATGGTAATAAAAATTGAATTTGTAAATTAAATTCTAAAAATATGATCTACTTTCGAACTAGTTGTTTAGAGCAATTGATGCTTAAAATACAAAATCTAATGATGAATGCAAGCTAAAAACGAGCGATAATTGAACCTAAAGGCTTACTGTCCGGGCTTGTTTTACCAAGGTGATACGGGTTGAAAGAGGAGTTGAGCGAACCAAGGAGCATGTTGCCCGGGTATAGAACTGGTCGATAAAGGGCCTCGAGGTTGCTATTTAGGTCGAGCTCGAGCTATCGAGGGCATTCGCGAATGGTATAACAGCTAAGATATGATTAGACAAGGCTCTTTATGTCCAGCACCAAGTAATGCAGCGAAGAATAAGCAAGAAAGTGATAAATATTAGAATGGACTCGGACCAGTGAGAACAAGTAATATAGAAAGTAGAGAGAGAGATATTATTACATTTGTGTAGAATATTTGGAGCTCTGCTTTACAGGGTGTTGGTGAATCCCCTTTTATAGAAAGGGGGAGCCCAAACTTAGTACATGATACGTTACTTGACTATAGAGATAGGATAAGACAACCGGCTAGCTTTATGACATAAGTGTGGGCCGATATCGAACTGCTCAAATAGACCTGGTTGACCCCGGATGCATTCTTTGGGAAATTACTACGTTCGTCGGGACTTCGGCCGACATTATCCTTGGAAAGGCATCGATCGATCTGGAGGGAAGTGACTGGCTCGAGGTCCTGGGCTTTCGGGAGTATCCTCCAAAGCATTTTGTCAATGAGAAATCGGCCTCCCCGATTTCACCGCCCACAAATAGTCTCCGCCTTTCCTAGAGGGAAGTGATAAGAAATGATTTTCACCCTTCACCTCTCGGTCTTCCATAATGACATCGTGTCGATGGTGCAACCCCCTTTTTACAAGTGTCGAGGGATTTTGCCTTTTCGCTTCTCTAGGATCACCCGAAATGTTGCGACCCTTCATTCTTCGGAGTTATGCCATTGATATCGGTCCAATTTCTACGGATGCATTGATTGCGCCTGTTGTTATGTTGTTTGAGGGCGGTAATGGTGACATCAGTTACATTGCCCTCCCCTTATAAATGGAGCTTTTTGTGGTCGGCTTCTTGTTCAAGCATCCTCTGATACCTATCTTTTCTCTCTTTCCTTCTATTCTTAGTTTTTGCCATCTTATTATGTTTAAGGCCCGTGGCCTCAAGATATTACATCATATGAACCTCGACCTAACTCTCGATCCCTTTTTGGTTGGATGAAGTTGTGCCGCTGTGATGCTATTGTCATAGTTGTTGTTATTGTTGTTGTCGTCGTTGTTGGCTCGGTGCGATGATGCAGAGGGTCAATTTCCTCTGACCCTAGGAAACATTTTGGATTATGCACTGCTGCTCAAGAGGGGGCTCGGATTATACACCATTGCTCACCCTCCTTCCTTGGCTCGGCGTGTTATACCCCTTTTGGATTCCTGGGGGGTGTGGCGGTGGTTTCTGCTGGCTGTCGCCTCCCGGGCTGAGGCAACGTCTCAATAAGTGGCTTCAAAAAATGGTAGTGCTGGTGGGATTCATACTAGCCAAATTTTTCACCCAGCCACTTCTTGTCTTCTTCATCATTTTGATCTTCTCCCCCGCCTTCCTCTTCTATGTCCTTCATTTTGAATATGTCGTTATGGGATGATTAGGGTATGGTCCCCGAGGGGATAGGGCTTGGAAGATATTGTCTTTGAGGCCATACACATGAGGGGATTATGACGGAGATGCAGCATCTAGGGAATAGGCTAGACCCTTAAGCTCCTTGTTGTATGCATATCCTTTGTACTTCTTTATTCTTTAGTAAGGACCCCCCTGCGAGCTTTCGTAATCATATGTAAGAACCCCAGAGAGTCGTTGTACGCGAACTTTTTTATAAAGACAAAGATATTTCCTTGATTCCTTTCTTCTATATTTGCTGTATTTCTTTATATTTTTGGTAGTTCCGGATGCACAATTTTATTTTGTCTCTAGTAATACTGACCTCAGATGTGAAACCGTATAATGCCGATAGTATCGGGCTGCCAGGACCCTATTTTTTGCGTAGAGGCACGGATAGTATTTTTGGGCCTCATAATAACCCTCGAGAAGGGACTTGCTCGAGGATCCCGGGGACCAGAGACGTCGGCGGCTTCCTGAAGGCGGTCTCATAACAGAGGTCTACTCATGCTTGGACCATCCTGGACAACACCCGGAGCCCGTTTCATATGGATGTTTATTAAAAATGCCTATCTCTTCGCAAACTGGTGTCCCTTGGTGGAGGCCCTAGGAGCTGTGTGCCAACCTTGTGTTGGTGAAGGCATTATTGGCCTTCTGGAGCGTTTTCATACTATGACGGACGCCTTCGGGGTTGAGCATTATCTTGAGGCCGAACGTAGTGTTGATGGTTGGTGTCTTTAGTTGGCTTTGAATCTTTGTTGCTCTTCCTGTATTTAATGTGAGGCTGCATTCTCCTTCCTGGGGGTCGTCATGATCTGCTAACTCCATCGGTGCCGGCAGATCATGCCTTTAATGGCTGTTATTCGGGGGACAGCAGAGACCGAGCACGGGAAAGTCGCTCTGCTCGAGTGTTAACTATTGATAGGGCACTTTGGAAACCTGCATTTATTTGTTAAAAATAGAACAATATTCTTTAGACGGTGCGCCTCGTGGTCTGCCAGCTTTGCCTATGGCAATAACGAATTTAGTATCCGTGCCTCCCTCCCTCTACCGTGTTTCTTCGGGCGTTATTTGGTACTGGATGGTCCTTCTGGGGCGAGGTAGTACCCCCTCCGTAGAGAGAGGGAGTTTTTAGGCTTTTGAGCTAGGGGATGATGGCGATAAATGAGATATGCGCTATATAATATGATGGAGCTTTCATCGGGGCGAGATGGGCCCGTGCTTCTGAAGAGATCGCATTATTCGGGCAAAAACGGGTTGGGCCAACAGGAGTGTGCTGGCCCTCGTGGAGGTCTGCTGTCTTTGCTTTGTGGCGAGTTTCATCATGATTCCCCTGCTAATTGGCTTGTCCCCTTTTCGAACCCATTGTCATGCCTTGGATCGAGCCTAAATTTATTTGATAGGCTCGGTCTGCCGGGCCCTCTGAGTTGCATGGAGATAGTATACTAAGCTTTGGAGCTTTTCATGGGGCTTAATGGGCCCGCATCTTCGAGGAGAGAGCATTGTCCGAGCCTGTTGTTCCTGGTGCGTTTGATTCCCGGGCGGCGGCCCTCCGAGTGAAAATGCTTTTCCTGAGGTTGGTTCTTCTAGGGCCGAAGAGGCAGGATTAACAGGAGTGTGCTCTGACTTCGAGGAAGTCCGCCGCCTTTACTCCATGGTGAGTTTAGGCTCATTTCTTCTGTATTCTGTATCCTCCTTTCTTCATCAAATTTTCCTTTTGCAGGTCTGTGATAGGCTCAGGTCTGAACTACTTCGTCAAGGAGCCAAGCATCGGAAAGATTTGGATGAGGCTGAGTCCCTTAGGCTCCTTAATGAGGAGAAGGAGGTTGGGTTGCTGTATTGGCGATATGAGACGTACCGGAGCTCAGGTTACAAGAGTTTTTGATGGAGTAGGTAAACTTTCATAGTATGTGCTTCGCTCTTTTTAACCTTTAAGGTTAATCCCTTTGCCTATCTTAGCTACAGTAAAAAAGACAGAGGCTCTGGAGTACCTTAAGGGAAAAACTGACCATGTCAGGAATGCTTGCGGCAAGCTGAGGGCTCAGGTCCAGGCACATGCTTCAGAAGAGAAGGATGCTTTGGCTAAAGTTACTGCCTTCGAGGTTCGACTCTGATTGGCTTGTGATAATGCTTTATTTTAAGCGAATGTGGTCGCGAGGCTCGAGTCTGAACTCTCAAAGGTTAGGGCTGAAATAATCGATGCCTGGGCTGAGGCAGCATCAAGTTGAATCAAGGCATATCAGGAGATGGCGATTTGTATCAAGGACATTGCCGATGCCCAAGCCGAGTTGAAGCGATCCCTCGATCATGAGGAGTGGATCAAGGAATATATCTGTTGCAAATCCCGAAATAATGTGTTCGAGGAGATCGGCGCAAGAGGATCCGTTCTCTCGGAGAAATTGGCTTGATCTAAAGTGGATGAGCATGGCTCTTGGTCACTTCTTGCTGACCTCATGGAGAGTGAACCCGGCAGGTCGTAGCCCTTTGGGGTTGAGTGTAGATTTTTTTTTGCGCTCTCTTTTGTATCCTTTCGGTATTGTTTTTGACTAGGTGGGCTGGTTTCGATGTTTATTGTGTTCCTCGTATATCTGGAGCTAATCAGACAGGCTCAGAGTCTTTCAAGTTTGATCTTTGATTTGAGCATGTGTTGGGGTCTTTGTACTTTGCCAAGCTATTTTACGCTTAGTCTTTGAGTCAGGCCCTGACTCGAATTGACCTTCAATCTTCTGTGCCCGTGCGGGTGGATAGTAATTATTCTTATTTCTTTCCCTTAGGCATTTGTTGTTTTAAGTATTTTGGGTTCAATCTCCGAATCGTGTTCGACTCAAGCTTTCATTGGCCCTCAAGTTTTCTTGTGCCTGTGTGGGCAGATGATGATTGATTTTATTGCCCTCCCTTGGCATTTGTGTTCCGACTCTTTTTGGTCGGGTCTCAAGGTCAGGCCCTTACTCAAGCTTGCCTGACCTTCAATCTCCTGTGCCAGTGCGGGTGGATAGTAATTGTTCTTATTTCTTAACCTTGGGAATATGCTGTTTTAACTATTTTGTGTTCAGTCTCCGAATCGCGTCGTGACTCGAGCTTTAGTTGGCCTTCAAGTTTTTTTGTGCTTGCGTAGGCGAATGATAATTGCTTTTATTGCCACCCTTGGGTTCTTGTGTTCCAACTCTTTTGGGTCCTGTCTCTGAATCAGAACCAGACTCGAGCTTGACTAATCTTCAATCTTCTATGCCCGTGCGGGTAGATAGTAATTGTTCTTATTTCTTGCCCTTGGGCATTTGCTATTTCAACTATTTTGGGTTCATTCTCTGAATCACGTCGCGACTCGAGATTTAGGTGTCCCTAAAGTTTTTTTGTGCCTGCGTGGGCGGATGATGATTGCTTTTATTGCCCGCCCTTGGGCACTTGTGTTCTGACTCTTTTGGGTCAAGTTTTTGAGTCATATTACAACTCAAGCTTTAATTGACCCTTAAATTCTTTCCTGCCTGCATGGTCGGACGATGATGGCTTTTTGTTTTTCGCCCTTGGTCGTTTGTTGTTTCAACTATTTTGGGTTCAGTCTCCGAGTCGCGTTACAACTCGAGCTTCAATTAACCCTTTTCTTCAATTTTCAAGCTAGCGACAGTGGTTCTGATGTTGTTTGGTCGTTGAGACCTTGCGATATATGTCCTAGAGTCTAGCATAGTTAGCTATATAGGATCAGGTCTCTGAATCATGTTACGATTCGAGCTCATTTTAATCCTCCAGTTGTCAATTTTTTAAGTTGGCGATAATGGCTCTTACGCTATCTGGTCGTTGAGACCTTTTAGTGTGTGGCTCGGAGGCTTGTTTGGCTGGTGATGATGGCTCTTACGCTTTTGCCTATGGGCTTTTAGTAAGCTTTGTTTTCCGCTCGTTAAGGTATTTTGAAATAATTTTGCCTGAATCGTCATTGGTTCCGGAAGAACCTCGATTTCAAGTCATTATCGACGATGTTTTGAGCACCTCGGAAGGTTCAAAGCTCGTAGGCCGAGTAGATCAATTCTTTGTGATTTGGATCTGACATGGTCGAAGATCGTTTTTGCCTGTTGAGGAAAGCTTGTTTTAATCGATTCTTTCTAAAGTATATTCAAAGTAATGGCCTACGATTTTGTTTAGCGACGGTCGACGTCCCTGAGCCGCGTTAATTTGGCTGTATCAGCCATTTTGATCGTAGTCATATGTGTTTGGTCGGGGCCATTTTTATCCCGAGTGATAGTTTAGGTGTCTACGCCGAGGTTATGCCCTTTCGATATTCTTACAAATGCAATGTATAGCCTAAACTTCGGGATTTTGAGTTTTATGCTTGTTGAGATCCTACAGTTTGTCATACCTATTGAGGTCTTACAGTTTGTCATACCTATTGAGGTCTTACAGTTTTTAATCCCTACTGAGGTCTTATAGTTTTTCATAGCTGCTAAGGTCATACAGTTAGTATTGATCTATTTACGCCGAGTTTTCCTGCTCAGGGTCTTACAGTTTTGAGTTTTCCAGTATATGGAGATTGGCGATAGTCTCCAAATCATTGAGTTTGCTTAGGCCCGAAGGCCGTTATTCATGAGCTCAAAGCTACCTTGTCGGGGCCTTATAGGCATGGAGTTCCGACCTTGGAGACGTATGGGTGCCGAATTGTTGGCTTAAGTCTCCAAGTATCTTGGGATGCATTTAGTGGAGGGCCCTTGTCTTTAGTTGAAATCCCTTTTTATGAAGCATGAGATGCTGAAGTTTTTGTGATTTTAGAGTTTTGACCTGGAGGCCTATCTGAGCGGTTGAACTGCTGACGTTCGTTCCCGAGGTTTTGGGATGTTTATAATGAAAACATTTACTCCGAGAAGGAGTCTCCTCTTCTTTTTTTTTGACAAAAGGTATTTTTTTGATTGCTCGATACAATAGTACACGTTGATGCCGATAGGGGACTGACTATGCCGTTTGGTCCGATACATTGTTTTCCTATAGGAACGTTATTTGGCGCCTCAAAATCCCCTTTGATTGGGCAGCTTCCTAAGGCAATTCCCCTCGCTATTCAAAAGTCGGCCGCAAGGAAAGTTTGAATATTTTGCGGAATGCCCTCTTAGCCAGCTTGCAGACGTTGCCTTATTAAAAACCTTGCCGGTAAAACCCTTCTTCTGGGATAAAAACTCGGTCGAAGTAAAAGAGTGAAACGGGTGCATTTTTAGAGCCCTGTGGTCTCCAGATGGCTCTAGCATTCCGGTAGCTCCAGTCAAGTGCTTGCACAAGGGTTAATTCCAAGTTCGAAATAAAAAAGGGAGATGATCATACAATGAAGTGAGATATGCTGACGATGCCTCAAAATCGATTAATTATAATCGCCCGGGGCGGAGACGCAGCGTGGATTTTCCTTTTTCAAGCCTGACCGAGGGTAAGGCCCGATTTGCCCTTTGGTTTATTCGGGGATGGAGGTACGAGCATTGGTAGCACGTCTTGTATTGCGAACATTTTCTTTGTCGTGTGTTGCTCCCCGTAGACGGTCTTGATCCTGTCCTTTGTTGGGAATTTTATCATATGGTGAAGGGTCAATGGTACTGCTCTCATGTAGTGTATCCACGGCTACCCAAATAAGGTGTTATACCTCATATCTCCCTCGATAACATGGAACTTGGTGTCTTGGGTTGTCCCAACCACGATAATCGGAAGGATGATTTCTCTTTTCGTTGTTTCACTTGCCATGTTGAATCCATTGTGGACCCTAGTGGCGGGCATGATTTTTTCGAGCACTCCAAGTTGTTCTATCACCCTCTATCTGATAATATTGGTTGAGCTACATGGATTTACGAGTGCACATTTTATCTGAAAAGAATTTACAAGAAAGGAAATTACCAAGGCGTCATTATGGGGTTGAGACGGGGCCTCGGTATCCTCTTTGCTGAATGTGAGGGAATCTTCGGGGATGTATCCCCGAGTCCGTTTTTCTTTGGTGATGGATATTTTTGTTCTTCTCATCACAGGTTCTTGCGGGGCATCGACGCCCTCCATGATCATGTGGATGACATGTAGCAGCTCGTTTGCTTCGTTTTTCTTGGTCGCCTCGCTTTCTCAAAACTGGTTTTTGGCCCGATCACTAAAGAATTCCGGAAGGTGTCCTTTGCTGAGCAGTCAAGCTACTTCTTCTCGTAGTTGATGGCAATCCTCGGTCCTGTGGTTGTGTGTGTTATGGAATTCGCATACTAAGTTGTAATTCCTCTACGAAGGATCCGACTGCATCGGTTTGGGCCACTTGGCATCTCTGATATTACTTATGGCGAACATGATATCTGACACATCGAGGCTAAAATTGTATTCCGATAAATGGGTCACATTCGTTGGCACCATGTTTCGATCGATCCTGGTTCTGTTGATGAGCCCTCGAGGATCCTATCATCGATCCACCCTCTGATCATTGCAAGGTAGGTTGCGTCTTAGGGTGTTCATCCTATCTTCGAGGTATGGCTTATACCTTTCTTTGTTTGGTTTCGATTCTTTTTCCGGGAGTTTGTTTGGGTATACGGGGCCCGACAGGGCTCCTAACTGGTCATCCTCGGCTCTAATCTTTGATTGGTACCGGTTTTGGACGTCCGACCAGGTCACAACCAGATACTCGATTAGGTTCGGCTTCAGCTGCTTTAAAGACACTGAGCTTCGTTCGTTCAGGCCTTGGTAAAGGCTTGCACTGCCCAGTCGCCTGACACTGGTGGTAGCTCCATCTGTTCCATCTGGAAGCAAGACACGAATTCCCGTAGCATCTCGTTCTCTCTCTGCTTGATTTTGAAAATGTCAGACTTCTTCGTTGCTACCTTGATGGCTCCAACATATTCCTTTACGAAGGAGTCTGCTAGCATGGCGAATGAATCTATGGAATTAGGAGCCAAGTTGTGATAACACAACATGGCCCCTTTTGAAAGCGTTTCTCTGAATTTTTTCAACAATACGGACTCGATCTTGTCATTCTTTATATCGTTGCCTTTTACTGCGCAGGTGTAGGTAGTAATGTGTACATTAGGGTCGGTGGTATGTTGTACGTAGGGAGTTTCAGCATTCTGAACCTTTTTGGGATGAGATTCGGGGCCGCTTCCTCGGGAAACGGCCTTTGTATGAACTTCTTCGAATCTAAACCCATGAGGATCGGAGGCGCACCTGGGATCTGTTCAACACTAGAGTTTTAGGTTTCGACCTTTTTATCATTTGCTGCAATCATTTTCTCACCTGAATAGATCCTTTTGGTGAGGTATTCTAGCATCTTCACTATGGCAGGGTCTACCATGGACCCGTTATTGCTTGACCTTTCGAGTGCTTTCTCGGCGGGGGGAGCTGTCTCCGGTGCTGCTGTGCTGGAAGTCTTCGGACGGCTTTGTAACTGAGCAATGGCCAACTGTTGTGCCTGCAACATTTTAAAAATAACATGAAGATTAACTCCCTATTCTTCCTGGGTCGGGGTCTTTTGAGCTTCCTATCGGTCGTTGTGCCGTATGTTTTTGTCGGTGTGAGAAGTTTCAACGATATGTTGTGTGTCCTCCAAATCCGCGTCTGCTAGAATGGGTCCGGGCACTTATTGGGATTCTGCGGTGGTGCTCCAGCGATCAAGATAGGCACGCCATTTTCCCCGTAGTTTTCGAGATTATCATTTTCGACTCTATTTATCGAGCCATACATTTTGACCTGAAATCAAAGGATCTTGGACAAGAAAAAGTATGAAAGATAACGTGTGTTTGTGCAATGAAACCAACAAGAAAATAATCACTATTATTTTTAGCCCCACGGTGGGTGCCAAACTATTTACCGTAAAAATGGTAACAATAATTGAATTTTTAAATGGGATTGTAAAAATACATGATCTATTTTCGAACTAGTTGTTTAGAGCAGTTGATGCTAAAAATACGAAATCTAATGATGATATGCAAGCTAAAAACGAGCGGTAATTGAACCTAAAGATTTATTGTCCGGGCTTGTTTTACCAAGGGGATACAGGCTGAAAGAGGAGATGATCGAACCAAGGAACCTGTTGCTTGGGTGTAGGGCTGGTCGATAAAGGGCCTCAAGGTCGGCGTTTAGGTCGAACTCGAGCTACCGAGGGCAATCGGGAATGGGATAATAGTTAAGATATGATTAGACAAGACTCTTTATGGCCAACACCAAGTAATATAACGAAGAATAAGCAAGAAAGTGATAAATATTAGAATGGCCTCAGGCCAGTGAGAACAAGCAATTTAGAAAGAAGAGAGAGATATTATTACATTTGTGTAGAATAGTTGGAGCTCTGCTTTAAAAGGTATTGGCGACTCCCCTTTTATAGAAAGGGGGGAGCCAAACTTAGTACAGTATACGTTGCGTGACAAAAGAGATGTGATAAGACAACCGGCTAGCTTTATGATATAAGCGTGGGCTGATATCGTACTACTCGAATAGATATGGTAGACCCCGGATGCATTCCTTGGGAAATTCCTACTTTCGTCGAAGTTCGGCCGGCATTATCCTTGGAAGGGCATCGATCGATCTGGAGGAAAGTGACTAGCTCGAGGTCCCGGGCTTCCGGGATTACCCTCCGAAGCATTTTGTCAAGGAGAAATTGGCCCCCCCGATTTTACCGCACACAATATATTTATTGAGGCATCTGTCATGACTCGTGATTCATTAATTTTGGTAAAAAAAACATGTACGAGTACTTAAAGTTTTTCGGATCCCAGTCCTTCATCCAATTAAAAAACTGAACACTGAAATGTCAATAACATTTCAATAGCAAACCAGTAGGGAGAGATCTAAACTTGAAAATTGTAATTTCTTTATCGCAATTTATGTGTTGTAGTTTTATTTTAACTATCTCAAAAATAATATTATATTTTCTTATTTAGAACTTCCTACTTTACCTTTAATGATATAATTTAAAGCCACACAATATCCTTTGTATTGAAAATCATCCATTCTTTTTTTAAATTTCGTATCGAGTCAAACACTGTCATATAAATTGGCACGGAGGAACTAAAAGTGTCAAACGGGCTGGGTTGGCCATGTTCCAGACCAGCCCAAACCGATTTTAGACCTGCCTTGCCCGGTAATAAGGGGGTCGGGCAGGGCTGGGTAGGGATGGGGACCGGCCTGTACCGGGTAAATTTTTGGTACTGGTTAACCGGACCGGTACAACCCGTTATGGTCAAGTCATTTAGGAACCGGTTAATCGGACCGGCACGCACCTTTTCAAGAGCTATTTTGATTTATTAATTTTTATAAAGTTGCCCATTTGGCAACGGTCAGCTGCCATTTTGACCATTGCCCAACTGTTAATTTGCTTGAATAGCACTTTTTGAGTATTTTTTTTTCAAAAATAACACTTTTGTTATTTACTAATTTAGTGTTTGAAACACTATATATAGACCTCACTTCTTTTTCATCTGTTCACTTTTCTCTGTCAAGATCCTACTTCTCCCTCTGTGAACCGTCATGGTGGCACCTAGTATCCAACGTCGTCTCGCCTCACTGGAATTTAGATGAAAACATGAAAAACTAATAATTTAACAGGTAAATTTAATTAAGAAATTTAGATGCCTCTCGACATATACAATAATCACTCTCGAGATGAATATAAATGCTTCCGAAATACGGAATATCATGAGTCACAAGCTACAGAAAGAAATAGTGCTCCTAAAATCTAGAATCTATAAACAAAGAAAAATACAAGAAAAAGTCTTTAACTTAAGGAAGAGTAGATAGGGACTCCTAGGTTTGCGGACGCGGCAACTATACCCCGAAGTCTCTACAGTCGTCTCGCCTCACTGGAAATGTATCTGGAAAGAGGTACCTAGATCTGCACACGAAAAATATGTGCAGGAAAGGACATGAGTACACCATAGTGGTACCCAGTAAGTGCCAAGCCTAACCTCGGTCGAGTATGTATATATATATATATATATATATATATATATATATATATATATATATATATATATATATATATATATATATATATATATATATATATAATTATCGCAATAAAGATAAATACTAACATTTAATGATAATGAAATCACAAAAAAAACTCAGTAAACAGAGATAGCAACAGCGGATCTCCCGGGAAACCATACCGTAGTCCCAAATGTAAATGTGCAGGGTATCTCCCGGGATACCGTCCTGTAGTCCCTAATATAAATGTGTCAGGGGATCTCCCGGAATACCATTCCGTAGTCCCAAAGTAAATATCTAGTATAGGAGCATCTCCTGGGATACCATCCCATAGTCCCAAACATAAACGTGTAGGGGGGATCTCCCGGAATATCGTTCTATAGTCCTAAAGTAAATATGCAACTCAATCAACATAAAGTACAGTTTCAACAAGGAATTCAACAATTTATGTTAAGTTCATATCAAAGCAGACTGGTAATCTTCACTAAACATATTGCACAGAGTTCATGTAGCAGTTAAGGCAGTTAAGACATCTAAGGCACGTTGTCACGACCCTAAAATCGGACCCGGTTGTGATGCCTAAGAAGTTAACAGTATAATTTGCGGAAAACAAACCTAACACAGCCCGTTACTGGGGTGTCACTAATCATGAGCATCTACTACGCTCTGAATACAATAAAAGTCTAAAATGTACTAAATATAGTCTAATGAAATTAAGAGGGAGCAAATCAGTACTACGAATGTCGGGCAACTACCTTGCTAAACTCCGATGACTCTACCTCTGAGCAACCAATACCCACTAACGAATTCCGAAATACCTGAATCTGCACACAAGATGCAGGGAGTAAAGTGAGTACTCCAACTAAGTGAGTAATAATAATAAATGAAACTGAGCGATAAGAAATCACGTAAAGACACGTCAACATGCTGTATAAAAGCAGCATAAAACCATTAAGAAAGCAATAAAGCTGTGAAATCTCTTAAAACATCTTAGCTCAATTTAAACTTCATAAAAATGCCTTTTGAACAATTAAGCAAGTAAATGACAGTCAAATAGGAAAGATAAACACACAAAGGACCGCCCCTCGGGCACAATGTCAACAAATTCGCCTCTCGGGAAACAACATTGAACAACACCAACCCCTCGGGCTATATATCACATCACAATAGGTACTCGCGCTCACTGGGGGTGTGCAGACTCCCGGAGTGCCCCTTACGGCCCAAACACAATATCAAGCTATCTCGTGGCTCCATCACTAGGCTCTCGGTCTCATATCAACAAGCCACCTTGTGGCGTACAAATCTCATGCCCTCGGCCTCATAATCATAATCAGGTGTTTCCTCACAACATAGGCCCCCGGCTTTACTCAGACAGAATCTCAAAAGCCACTCGGGCAATAGTAAAACATGATGCTTAGCCCAAAATATCATTTATAATATAATTTTAAATGTTAAAGTAGAGTAAACATGGCTGAGTTCTGAAAACAGTAGAATATACCATGACTGAGTTTAAGTATAAAGTCAAAACAGTGAAGAAATATCAGTAAAAATCTCCTAAGGGTTTAAATAGTTGGCACGAAGCCCAAATATGGCATTCAGCCCAAAACAAGATGATAGCAAATAATTTTTAATCAAATACGTAGTAAAATAGTCATTCTGGGCGGACTAAGTCACAATCGCCAATAGTGCATGACTCTATAGCACGATGTACACGATGTGCAATCTGGGGTTTCATACCCTCAGGACAATATTTATAATCATTACTCACCTCAATTCGGTCCAAACTCTAGCCTGTGATGCCTTTTCCCTCACGAATCGACCTCTGGATGCTCCAAATCTAGCCACAATCAGAACATAACCATTAAAATATGCTAAGAGAATAAAGCCCACTCGAAAATATCCAATTTACATCAAAATTCCAAAATTGCTCAAACCCAGCCCCCAAGCCCACATCTCGGAATCCAATAAAAACCACATCAATAGAATCCTCATCCTATCACGAGCCTACCCATATCAAATTCATCAAAATCCGACCTCAATTACCCATTCAAATCCACAAAAGAATTCTCAAACTTTTCTTCCATTTGTTTCCCAAATTTCACTCTAATTTCTCCAATTAAATGATGAAATTCAAGGCCAAATCATGGAATTAAACCAAATATGAGTTAAGAATACTTACCCCAATAGCTCCACTGAAAATCTCCTCAAATTCCACCTTCTCCCAAGCTCTCCAAAGGTTTTTATGGAATTGGACTTAAACCCTCATTTTTCAAAATATGATCTGACTGCCAAAGACATTCCTTCATCGCGAATGTAGCATATCCCTCGCGTTTTCTAAGCACATTGCTTCACTGAACGGAATTTCTTCTACGCAAATGCGACAAACCTCTCGCGAACGCGATGCACGACACGCTCAACACTTCGCGATCGTGACTCCTACTATGCAAACGCGGAGAACAAATGCATTGGGGACCCAAATATACCTGAACCTTGCGAAAGCGATGACCAAAGACCTAACACCTTCGCGATCGCAGAACAATCTTCGCGAACGCGAAGGCCAACTCCACAAAGTCGCACATTAACCCTTCGCGAATCAGGATATGCATTGCGAACACGAAGGTCAAAAAGGTGCAATACCAACAGCAGCAATTCTGCAATTTTTCACAACATGAAATGGTCCGATTGACCACCAAAAACTCACCGAAGGACCTCGGGACCTCAACCAAGCATGCCAACATATCACAAACATCATTCAAACTTGTTCCAACCTTAGAAACACTCAAAATAACATTAAAACACCAAATTTGCATCGGATTCAAGCCTAAGAATTCCAAAATCTTCTAAATTACGCTTTTGATCAAAAATCCAGCCAAACCACGTCCGAATGACCTGTAAGTTTGCGCACACATCCCAAATTACACAACGGAATTACGGCAACTCCTGTAATTCCATTCCGACCCCTATATCAAAATCTCACTTGACAATCGGAGAATGCCAAAAATCTAATTTCGCCAATTCAAGCCTAAATCTACTACGGACCTCCAAATTACATTCCGATCATACTCCTAAGTCCCAAATCACTAACGGAGCTAACCAAATCATAAAAATCCAAATCCAAGATCAAATACTAAAATGTCAATATTGAGTTAGACCTTTCAAATTTTAAGCTTCAAACTGAGAACTGTTCTTCCAAATTCATTCTGATTACCCTTAAAACCAAAACCAACGATTTAATAATTCAAAATACATCACACGGGGAAAGTCGTGCACGAGAACCGCAATCAAACTGCAAAAGCTCAAAATGACCGGTCAAGTCATTACATCATCCCCCACTTAAACATATGTTCGTCCTCAAACGTGCCCAGAGTTGTTCCAAAAGCCAACTAATCGCTGAATAACTTTACCATGCAGATACCCAGGGGTGATCCCACGTCACCCTATCTCATATAGGTTTGATCACACAATGCAACCAAAATTTCACAATCCAAGCTAGCCCACAAACCTTAGAACCACATTTCCACTCTTGAAATCATCCACAAGATCAAAATCTCACATCTATACTCTGCATAAGCCCGAACAATCTATAATAACCCATACCTGCAATCTCAGGTGCAATTACATGACATACCACATAACTCAAACACTAGTAGCGATAACTTCTAATCTCAAGTGTTGCACACAATGACCGAATACCGATGGAAAACCTCTTATCAACTAAGGTCTCATTCCAACACTTTCATATGCTGCCAATGATAATGAAACACACAGTAAGCTATAACCATTTCTCAGATCAATCATTCATGAAGCCACTTCTCCTTTGGCAATGACCATAGAAAATTTCTGAGCCGAACCTCGATATTATCCTTCCAACACTGAAATTGAATTTGTTTGTATTCATTCTAGATCCTAACGATCACATCTAATCCAACACAACTACTCTAGTGACATGACACATCAATGCCATCTAAAGCCACAACTCGTGCAATCCGTGCAACGATAAGCGACAATCCGAACGTACTCAAATCATGAAGAATGACTCAAACGAGAGAGTTGTATCGTAATCTCACCAATATCGCCTCACACAATACTGAGAACCAATCACAAATTGTAGAAACAAAACGCATGAATCCAACCCAAAGGGTCATACCTCCACATAGCTCTGCTACAATGCGTGACCCTACCCATGCACTGGTTTATATGAAACACCTCAAGTCACTATGCTTAAAATCGATAACAATGCACAATTTGATGTATAGATCCAAAGCAATTCATCATAAACATGGCAAAAAAATTGCCATAACATCACACAACCCGAAAGGACACAACAGATGAGACATCCGCCAAGCAATATCCAATACTCCTCCTGCTCGAATTCATTTGAGAGACCTCAATAACACCACACCATATGTTCCTATAACCAATAAATCCCAATGGATCGCAACACAGAAAGGTAACTCATAGATCTCCCCGGATTACTAATAAGCTCAATAACAATCGAATCAATACATCTTTTAACAACACAACTCGGAGCCAACCAAGTCGACTCAAGTTAGAACACATATCTACATTGGCCTGCCAACGAACCCCTTATCAAGGAAACTATGAAGCTGCTCCTCCAACTCCTTTAACTCTGTCGGTACCATACGATATGGTGTCCGGCATCGAATCAATATCGAAAATAAACAACTTTTCCTGGCGACATACCCGGCCATAAAAACCACATCTGAAAAGTTCCTCACCATCGGACCTGAATTGACATCCATCACGAAAGCCCAAGTAAGAAAGACAATCCTTCCCAGCCATCCGCTGGATCTTCGAAATGTAAAACTACCCTACTAGAACATAATTCGTCGAACCTCGCCACTCAATCTGTGGCATTCCCGGCATAGCCAACATTGCCGCTTTAGCAAAATAGTCCAGAATAATAGGACACAGAGATAACCAATTTATACCCAATATCACCTTAAATCCTAACTTACCAAGCAGCAAAAGATCCACTCGGCACTCTAGATCCCGATAGTTACTACACAGTACCGATACACGCAACCCACAACCACAACAAAACCTGTTTATGAGAACTCCCAGTATCCAACTCCATAAAGAATGTGAATCACCATATCCAATCCCAACTCCACCTAAACACTCAACACACCTCTAATATCCAAACATCCATGAGAGGTACTCCTAAAATTCTTCTATACCACTAAGAAAACTCGAATATCAGCAGTTGATCCAACAAGAGAGTGTTTCAATACTAATGAAGAATCATCAATCTCAATCACATTGCCCTTTTTGAGAAACGTATACCCCCGTCAAGTCATACCAATTAGTAATGCCATTTCCTTAATCATCTAAAATTGCCCGTGCTGCCTAAGAATTTTATGACCTTCCTTTCAGAACTGAACTGAAACCTTACACACACAAATTTCAATCCTCCACAATATACTGCATATACCATACCATCCTAGGATAATGTGAGAACATCAAAGTCCCTTTCGAGCCATAAGAAACTACGTACTCAACCAACCAAGAACTTTTCATTGAGCCCATCTGAAGAAAATCACTATGCATCCCACACTCCCCATGCCCGTAGAAAATATACACCTCCAAACCGCATTAGAAATCATCAATAACTCTCTGAATTCCTTTTGCACAACCAAATCTGTCAGGACTGAATCCTTTTAACTCAACCACACTATGCATGCCACTAAAACCCAAGGGAATTTCCGCGAAAGACCTGTAGAAACTCATTACCTCGTAAACATCCAAAGAATTAATTATATCATAATTAAGCAAGTAAATAACAGTCAAATAGGAAGAATAAACACACAAAGGACCGCCCCTCGGGTACAATGTCAACAAATCTGCCCCTCGGGCAACAACATGGAACAACACCAACCCCTCGGGCTATATATCACATTACAATAGGTACGCGCGCTCACTAGGAGTGTGCAAACTCCAGGAGGGCCCCTTACGGCCCAAGCACAATATCAAGCCATCTTGTGGCATCATCACTAGGCTCTCGGCCTTATATCAACAAGCCACCCCGTGGCATACAAATCACAGGCCCTCGACCTTGTAATCATAATTAGGTGTTTGTTCACAACATAGTCGCTCGGCCTTACTCAGTCAGAATCTCAAATGCCACTCGGGCAACAATAAAACATGATGCTCAGCTCAAAATATCATTTATAATATCATTTTATGTGTTAAAGCAAAGTGAACATGGCTGAGTTATGAAAACAGTAGAATATAGCATGACTGAGTTCAAGTATAAAGTCAAAACAGTGAGAAAATATCAACAAAAATCCCTAAGTGTTCAAATAGTTGGCATGAAGACCAAATATGGCATTTAGCCCAAAACACGATGATAACAAAGAATTTTTAGTCAAATATACGGTAAAATAGTCATTTGGGACGGACTAAGTCACAATCCCCAATAGTGCATTACCCCACGCTTGTCATCTAGCATGTGCGTCACCTCAATATAGCACAACAATGTGCAATCCAGGATTGTATACCCTCAGGACAATATTTACAATCATTACTCACCTTGATTATCAGGTTGAACAGTGAGGCTATTTCGGAGCTCGCCAAGGCCTTTATCAGGTTGAGGTCCAGCCATAACATCATCCCATAATTTATAAATAAACACTATCTTCTCTCTAATCTTTCTTTCTCTTACTTCACTATTCTTTGATCTTTTGTAGTCAGACTTGAGTTTTTCTAAGTCTGTGGTATAAATGCTCATGATGCGTGCTCCAATATATAGAGTGTCTTTTCATGACACTCAAAAATATCTCCTACTCAAATCTCTTTTTTAAGAATTACTTCAATCCATACCCACTAGCAAGAACAAGATAACAATTTATTCATCTAGATTTTTCCCTTTTTTTCCAGATTTCTCTCTTTTTTCAACTATTTTTTTTTTCTATTTTCAATTTCCACTAGTTGCAAGTTAAAAAACACCCCTTTATTGAGTTTTTCAACTTGCATGAGCTTATTAAGAAAAATATGTTTGAATATTTTCGCAAGGACTATCTGCTTCAAGAAAACAGAGGAATTTCTCTGCGGAAAACGCCATTAACACTATTCTTTCTCTCTTTCATTGTTTTTCAATTTTGCGTTTTCCCCTTTTATTGTATTCACTTTTGTAGTAATCCCTCTTCTTTGTATATTCAAGAAACTGATTCTTCATTTGTGAGTCCAAATTCAACTGAATACAACTCTCAACTCGCCGCCCTTAAAATATCAGTTTTTGTTTTGCTTTGTCAATCATCATATCATTTTCTTGATCCATCTTTCTGCTTCTCCTCTTAGTTTCTGTTAAATTATACTATCTGAAATTAAAGTTGTGATTTTTCTTGCTTAAACTCTATCTGGGTTTTTGCTGACACAGAATCTTCTTAATTTAATAAAAATATTGAAATCCTCGCCGTATTTTCTCACACCAGCAAGTATTAGATATTTTCTAAATTGCAGTCATTCTCGTCGTCTCTTGCCGTGAAATATAGCCGGCGGTGAAGTTAGAATATCTTCAGTTCCTTGTAACTGACAGAATTAATTTTTGGTTTTTATTATTATTTTGCCTTTAAATTTCTTCTCTTTTGTCAATCTTTTAGTGTATTTACTGATAAAATTGGTTCAAGAAATTATTACAGAAGTATCCATCTGCCTCAATTTCTGTTCAAAAAATTATTATCCAGTGTTCCATCCATCTTTGCGCCGCTAAATCCTCCACTGATTTCGCCGCATCTATATGGTGGTTATTTTTCTCTGGTGCCAGCAATAACAACGCAACTTTGCTCGTTGTTGATGTTGAGGTAGTGGGTTATTTCACAGAAACAGGGGCAAATTAAAGAAGTATAGGGAGACAATTCTTTTTTTTAACATCTCTTAATCTGTCTCTACTACACAAAATACTTTTTGCCAAAGAATTTTTTTTTTCAGCCAGTAATTCACATATTTCTGGGTTGCTAGTCTAATTTTTAGCCTTTCAAAATATACTGGTTTTTATTTTTGAGTATTTTTATCTTCTTTTAAAAGTGATCTCAAAAGATATAAAAGGAATTTTTGAATTTTATAGGTAATTTGAAGAAGATATTGATTTCCATTTCTGGGGTTTTTCCCCTCTATTCTGCATTGCTCTATGGGTGTTCTCCTCCCCTCGCGTCCTGTGTGTGATATGCTTGTGAACAGGTTCTACGATCATATTTTCGGCGCAAAATACTAGTATCGGCTGTGGAATTCAGGTCAGGTAGTTTTTCGGTGAGAAGTTTGCCATTCGGGTGGTCGTCGTTGCATGGAGGTTAGATTTCTGGCTGTATCTTGGCTCGAGGTGACATTCAATCAGGGTCTAGTCGATTTGGCAGTCCATCTTCAATCCAGGTGTCATCGCTCTTGTTTACCTTATTTGGGGGTTGGTATCTCCTATTCTTCAATCAGTCTTTCTATTTTTCTTGTTAACCAATTAGTTTGGGACAGATTAAGCATAATTCTTGATTGTATAGTTGTTCTCGTAATTAGTTTATTTGCATGTCTTTGGGACTCTAGTCGGTAGATTTCAGCTATTTTAATTACTTGTACTCTTAATTTTTGCATTCACTTATTTTTCTATTCTTTAGTTGTAGATTATAGTTCCTTTGGTTCCTTTATTTTTTTCTTCACGTGTTTTTCCGTCCTTTAGTTGTAGATTATAGTTCCTTTAGCCCTTTGATTTATTTCGTCACCCATTTTTTTATATTTAGTGGTAGATTATAGTTCACACAAGTTCCTTTATTTTATTTTGTCATATATTTTGTGACCTTTAGTGGTAGTCTATATTTTCCGTTAGTTCCTTTATTTTATTTTTTGTAACCTTTAGCGGTAGATTGTATTTTGGTAAACCATTGTATCTTTGGTCGCTTGTTTTCGGGATAGCGCTTGCATAGTGACCCATAGATTATAGTGGCTTTGGTGAACGATGGTAGGGTAAAATCTTGTTCTTGGGGGTGTCAGCGTAGGGGAGGGGGTACGGGGGGTAAGGGGCCTAAGGGTGCTACTAGGTTGAGAGTGGGGTCTTGGAACATAGGAGCTTTGACTGGAAAATCTGTAGAGCTAGCAAAGATTCTTGAGAAAAGGAAGGTTAATATAGCTTGAGTACAAGAGACTAGGTGGGCATGAGATAAGGCACAAGATGTGGGCAGTTTCAAGCTTTGGTATTCTGGGAAGTTGGGGGCAGGAACGGGGTAGGTATCTTGGTTGATAACGACCTTCGTGAACTAGTGGTTGAGGATAGGAGGTTGAATGACAGACTAATGACTATTAAGTTAGTTGTTAGTGGTTTTACTTTGAACATAATCAGTGCACACGCACCCCAAACTGGCTTGGATCAGGAAATCAAGAGGCATTTCCGGGAGGACTTAGATGAGATGGTGCGTGGTATCCCACACACCGAGAAGCTTTTCGTAGGAGGAAATTTCAACGGCCACATTGGAGCGACGCCTGGGGGTATGATGATGTGCATGGTGGCTTTGGTTTTGCATATAGAAATAAAGAAGGAACGTCTGTGTTGTACTTTGCTAGAGCTTTTGATTTGGTGATAGCAAACTCGAGTTTCCCGAAGAAGAGGGAGCACTTGGTCACCTTCCAGAGTTCGGTGGCTGAGACTCGGATTGATTATGTACTTTGTAGGAAGTCAGATAGAGGTATTTGC
Source organism: Nicotiana glauca (assembly GCA_026770625.1). Lineage (NCBI taxonomy): Eukaryota > Viridiplantae > Streptophyta > Magnoliopsida > Solanales > Solanaceae > Nicotiana > Nicotiana glauca. The sequence continues at coordinate 60,375 of MU692171.1, forward strand.
ATGGATTGCAAGTTCATCCCAAGTGAGAACCTCTCGACCTTTCATAGGCTCCTAGTCATGGACCTTGAGATCACGAGGAAAAAGAGGAAGAGGGCGATGTATAGCCAATATAGGATAATGTGGGGAGCCTTGACAAAAGATAAAGCATAGGAGTTGGGAGTCAAGATGGTGACTATGGGGGCTTGGAGGAGTAGTGGGGATGCGAACTCTATGTGGACCATGACTGTGCAGTGCATTAGGGAATCCGCGAGAGAGGTATTAGGGGTCTCAAAGGGTAATTCTGGTGGTCACAAGGGAGATTGGTGGTGGAATGAAGAGGTGTAAGGAAAAGTGGATACCAAGAAAGCATCATATCTGAAGCTAGTGGAAAGTGTAGACGGGGAGGAGAAAAGGGCAAATAGGGAACATTATAAGTCGGCTAAGAAAGAGGCTAAGTTAACAGTTACGGCGGCAAAGACTGCAGCTTTTAGTTGACTGTATAAGAAATTCGAGGGTCGTGGTAGGGATAAGAGGTTTTTAAGGTTAGCCAAGGCACGAGAAAGGAAGGCGTGTGACTTGGACCAAGTGAAGTGCATCAAGGATGAAGAAGGTAGAGTTTTGTTGGATGATGGGCTTATCCGTCAGAGATGGAGGACCTACTTCCATAGTCTCTTGGACGACGAGGGGGACAGAAGCATTGTACTAGGTGATTTGGAATTCTCCGGGAGTCATTGTGAATTTGGGTATTGTAGGTAGATTAGAGTTGATGAAGTTGAGGGTGCTATGCATAAGATAAGTAGGGGCAAAGCGACAGGACCGGATGAAATCCCGATAGAGTTTTGGAAGAATGCGGGCAAAGCGGGCTTGGAGTGGCTTGCTAGGTTATTTAATGTCATTTTTAGAATGAAGAAGATGCCCGAATAGTGGAGGTAGAGCACGATGGTTCCTGTATACAAGAACAAGGGTGATATCCAAAATTTCAATAATTATCGGGGTATTAAGCTACTTAGCCATACTTTGAAAGTCTGGGAGAGAGTGGTAGAGCTAAGGGCGAGAAGGAGCGTGACTATTTTTGAGAACCAATTTGGGTTTATGATGGGGCGTTCGACTACAGAATCCATCCACCTTGTTAGGAGATTGATGGAGCAGTATAGGGAGAGAAAAAAAGGACTTGCATGTGGTGTTCATCGACTTAGAAAAGGCATAAGATAAAGTTCCGAGGGAGGTTTTGTGTGTTTGGAGGCTAGAGTGTCCATGTTGCCTATATTAGATTCATTAAGGACATGTACGATGGAGTAAAGACTCGAGTGGGGACGGTGGGGGAGACTCGGACCCTTTTTCAGTTATGATGGTATTGCATCAGGGGTCAGAACTAAGCCTATTTTTGTTTGCTCTGGTGATGGACGTACTGATGCGCCACATCCAAGGGGAGGTGCCGTGGTGCATGCTATTTACAATTGATATTGTATTGATTGATGAGACACGAGAAGGTGCGAATACGCAATTAGACGTATGGAGACAAACCCTAGAATCTAAGGGTTTCAAGTTGAGTAGGACCAAGACAGAATACTTGAAGTGTAAGTTCAGCGGTGAGACTTTAGGAGGTAAAGGGGGTGAGGCTGGACTTGTAGCTCATCCCTAGAAGAAGGAATTTTAAGTACCTTGGGTCTATTATTCAAGGGGATGGGGAGATTGATGGAGATGTCGCACATCGTATTGGGGCGGGATGGATGAAATGGAGACTCATTTCTGTTGTTTTGTGTGACAAGAACATGCCATCGAAACTTATGGGTAAGTTCTAAAAAATGATGGTCAGACCAACGATGTTGTATGGGGCTGAGTGTTGGCCAGTCAAGATTGCTCATATCCAAAAGATGAAGGTAGTAGAGATGAGGATGCTGGGGTGGATGTGCGGGCACACCAGATTAGATAAGATCAGAAATGAGGTTATTTGCGATAAGGTAGGGGTGGCATCTATTGATGACAAGATGCGGGAAGCACGGCATAGGTGGTTTGGTCATGTAAGGAGGAGGAGCACAAATTCCCCGGTGAGGAGGTGTGAGAGGTTGACATTGGAGGGCCTACGGAGAGGCAGAGGTATGCCAAAGAAGAGGTGGGGAGAAGTGATTAGGCAAGACATGGCGCAACTTCAGCTGACCGAGAACATGACTTTTGATAGCAAGGTATGGAGGTCGAAAATTAGAGTAGTAGAGTAGTTAGTGTAAAGTGTTCATAACTTTAGTATTTGCACGCAGTCTAATTTTCTGTTGATAGTAGGTTTTTATGACTAACCACTGTTTTCTTTCATTGTTGATCACTTTACTGTCTTGTTGTGTTATTCTATTTTTATATGGCTTTTTGATATTATCTCTTCTTCCCTATATTTTAGTTAATGTGGTACTTATACTATCTTGAGTCAAGGGTCTATCGAACACAACCTCTCTATCCTCACAAGGTAGGGGTTAGGTCTGCGTACACACTACCCTCCCCAGATCCCACAGTGTGGGATAAATACTGGGTGTGTTGTTGTTGTACTCACCTCGATCTAGTCCAAATTCTAGCCCCCGATGCCTTTGCCCTTACGAATCGACCTCTGAATGCTCCAAATCTAGCCACAATCAGAACATAACCATTAAAATATGATAAGGGAATAAAGCCCACTCGAAAAAATCCAATTTACGTCAAAAATCCCGAAATTGCTCAAACCCGACCCCTCGAGCCCATGTCTCGGAATCTGATAAAAACCACATCAATAGAATCCCCATCCTCTCACGAGTCTACCTATATCAAATTCATCAAAATCCAACCTCAATTGCCCATTCAAATCCCCAAAAGCATTATCAAACTTTTCTTCCATTGTTTTCCCCAATTTTCACTCTAATTTCCCCAATTAAATGATGAAATTCAAGGCCAAATCATGGAATTAAACCAAATATGAGTGAAGAATATTTACCCCAATAGCTGCACTGAAAATATACTCAAATTCCACCTTCTCCCAAGCTCTCCAATGGTATTTATGAAATTGGACTTAAACCCTCATTTTTCAAAATATAATTTGACTGCCCAGACATTCCTTCATCGCGAACGCGACATATCCCTCGCGTTCGCGAAGCACACTGCTTCACTGACCGGAATTTCTTCTACGCGAACGTGGGAAAACTCTCGCGAATGCGATGCATAACACACTCAACACTTCGCGATCGCGACTCATACTATGCGAACGCATATAAAAAATGCATTGGGGACCCAGCTATCCTTCTTCCTCTATGCGTACACGACCTGAGCCTCACGAACGCGATAACCAAAGACCTCACACCTTCGCGATCGTGGAACCATCTTCGCGAATGCAAAGGCCAACTCCACAGAATCGCACCTTAACCCTTCGCAAACGCGAAGGTCAAAAATCATTCAAACTTGTTCCAAGCTTCGGAACACTCAAAACAATATTAAAACACAAAATTTACATCGGATTCAAGCCTAAGAATTCCAAAATCTTCTAAATTACTCTTTTGATCATAAACCCAGCCAAACCACGTCCGAATGACCTGAAATTTTGCGCACACATCCCAAATGACACAACGAAACTACTGCAACTCCCAGAATTCTATTCTGACCCCTATATCAAAATCTCACTTAACAACTGGAGAACGCAAAAAATCCAATTTTGCCAATCCAAGCCTAAATCTACTACGGACCTCTGAATTACATTCCGATCATGCTCCTAAGTCCCAAATCACCTAACGGAGCTAACCAAATCATAAAAATCCAAATCCAAGATCAAATGCTAAAAGGTCAAGATTGAGTCGGACTTTTCAAATTTCAAGCTTCAAACTGAGAACTGTTCTTCCAAATTAATTCCGATTACCCTGGAAACCAAAACCAACAATTTACATAAGTCATAATACATCACACGGGGAAAGTCATGCCCGAGAACCGGCAAGCAAAGTGCAAAAGCTCAAAACGATCGGTTGGGTCGTTACACAAGTAGGCATGATTTCCTAAGCTAGATAGGATAGTTACATATACTAGTGTTGCTCAATTTGAGGAAGACAAATATAAGCTTACTGAAAACGGTATTTTCCACAAATATCCCGTGTACTCACTCGTCACATCACGTATACGATGCTCACACATCAAACAATACAAAATCCTAAGGGGAGTTGCCCCACACAAGGTTAGGTAAGCCACCTTACCTCGAACCAAGCTCAAATCAATACGAAATCACACTTTTGCCATTAGTATCAAACTCTGAGTGATCCAGATCTAATCAAATCTATTACATAATGTAAATATAGCTACAAGCAACTGATTTAGCTAATGAAATCAAGGCTAAGGCAAGAAAATAGAAAAATGTCCAAAAATCCTTCCCGGACCCACTTCTCAGAATCGGGTAAAAGTCATAAATTATGAACACCCATTCACTCACAAGTTCACTCGTACCAAATTATAAAAATCCGATGTCAAAATCCCACTCAAAACTTAGAAATTCGATTAGGGAACTTTTCCCCTATTTTCCCAACTTTCTCACTTAAAATTCTTGATTAAATGAAGAAAACTACTATGGATTTATGAAATATGATCAAAATAGGATTAGAAATCGTTACCCAATGATTTCCTCTGAAAAACTCTCAAAACATCGCCTTTCTCCGAGCTCAAAATCAAATTTTATGGAATGAATACCAAACCCTCGAATTTTCTCTTTTTCTGCCAGAGAAACCACACATGCAGGACCCTATTTCACACCTGTGGAACATCCATCGTAGGTACGAAAATCACTTAAGTGGGCTGGGGCTGCACCTGCGAGCATTGGGCCACACCTGCGACCCGCTCTTGCGGTCCCTCGACTACTTCAGCGCTTCGCTTCTATGGGATCCTCACCGCATCTGTGGACCTAGATCGACAAGCCCAATTCTGCTTCTACGGCTCCTTAGTCGCTTTTGTGGCCCAAAATGTGCAAGTGCAAAAACACCAGATGCAACACACTTCAGCCATTTGTATAAGTCTCAAACCAATTCGTTAAGCACCCGAAACTCACCCGAGGCCCCCCGAGACCTCAACCAGATATACCAACCAATCCTAAAACATAATACGAATGTAGTCGATCCCTCAAATCACATCCAAAGATGCTAAAAACACAAATCCACCTCTGATTCAACCTTAAAGAACTTGAAACTTCCAATTCGACAATCGATGCCGAAACAAACCAAACCACGTCAGATTGACCCAAAATTTTGCACACGAGTCATATTCAACACTACGGACCTACTCCAACTTTTAGAATCAGATTATGACCTCGATATCAAAAATTCCACCACCGACCCGAAACTCCAACAATTGAACTTTCGTCATTTCAAGCCTAAATGAGCTATGGACCTCCAAAACAAAATCCGAACACGCCCTTACCCAACAGAACTAACGGAATCACAAAACTCCATTCTGGAGTTATCTTCACACTATTTCGACTATAATACAAATTCTAAGACTTAGCTCTCATTTAGGGACTAAGTGTCCCAACACTCTCAGAAACTCAAAACGAATCATCCCGGCAAGTAACAATAGCAGAAAAAATAACAGGGAATAACTTAATAAGGGATTGGGGTGTTAATTCTTAAAATGACAGGGTGGGTCGTACATCCTACTCTCTTAAATTATTTTTTCATCCTTGAATGAGCATAGAGATACAGATGAAGTCGTAAAAAGATAAGGATAATGGTTGCGCATATCCTGCTCGGCCTTCCAAGTCGCCTCCTCGACCGGCTGACCCTGCCACTAAACCTTCACTGATGCAATGTTCTTTGACCTCAGCTTTCAAACCTGCCTGTCCAATATAGACATTTTCTACTCAACATAAGATAGATCCTTGTACAACTGGATTGAGCTAAAATTTAACACGTGAGATGGATCATCGTGATACGTCTGGAGCATCAAAACATGAAATACCGGACGAACTCCTACCAAGATGGGAGGTAAGGCAAGCTCATAAGCAAACCTCCCCAACATGCTACAACACATCAAGGGGAACAATAAACCTTGGGCTCAATTTTGCCCTCTTCCTGAATCTTATAACGCCCTTCATGGGAGAAACCCGAAACAAGACCTGCTCTCCAACTAGAAATGAAACATCATGAACCTTTTAGTCCGCATAACTCTTCTATCTGTCTGGGTTGTGCGAAGTCTATCCTAAATCACATTAACCTTATCCAAAGCATCCGGAACCAGGTTTGCGCCCAATAACCTAGACTTGCCCGGCTCAAACCATCCTACTAGGGACCGGCACTGCCTACTATACATAGCCTCATACGGTGCCAAATGAATATTGGACTGATAATTGTTGTTATAGGCAAACTCCGCAAGTTTCAAGAACTGATCTCAAGAACCTCCAAACTTCATCACACATGTACGGAGCATATCCTCAACAATCCATATAGTGAGCTTGGACTGTTCGTCTATTTGGGGGTGAAATATTGTGCTCAACTACACTCTAGTACCTAAATCATGATGTAGGACTCTCCAAAATCGTGATATAACCTGCGTGTCCCAGTCAGAGATGATAGATACCAGCACGCCATGAAGTCGGACAATATCATGGATATAAACTCGAGCCAGTTGCTCAAAAAATAGGTAGTCATCACAAAAATCAAATAAGATGACTTGGTCAGCCTATCTACGATCACCCAAACTGCATCAAACTTCTGTTGAGTCCGTGGGAGTCCAACAACGAAGTCTATAGTTATCCACTCCCATTTCCACTCCAGAACCTCATACTTCTGAAGTAATTCACTCGGTCGTTGATGCTCATACTTCACATGATGGAAATTTAAACGCCGAGCAACATACTCTACTATGTCGTTCTTCATTCTACGCCACCAATAATGTTGTCTCAAGTCCTGATACATCTTCGCGGCACCCAGATGAATATAGTACTACGAGGTGTGAGCCTCCTCAAGAATCAACTCACGGAAACCATCTACATTAGGCACACAAAGCCTACCTTGCATCCTTAAAGCATTATAATCCCCAATAGTAACCTTCTTAGCATTATCGTGCTGAACCGTGTTCTTAAAGACAACCAGATGGGGGTCATCATACTGAGGCACCCTGATATAATCATAATGAGAAGACTGAGAGACCACACAATCCAATACTCGACAAGTCTCTTTGAAATATCCAATCTCACAAACTGGCTATCTAAGGCCTGAACATCAATCGCCATGGGCCTCTCTACTGCTGGTAGATATGCTAAACTCCCCAAACTCTCTACCCGGTGACTCAAGGCATCGGCCACCGTCTTAGCCTTCCCCGAGTGGTACAAAATAATGATATCATAATCCTTGAGCAGCTTTAACCACCTTCTCTGATGCAAATTAAGATCCTTCTTCTTGAACGGATGTTGCAAACTCTGGTGATCAGTATAGATCTCACAAGGGACACCACACAAATAGTGCCTCCAAATCTTCAAGGCATGAAAAATAGCAGCTAACTTAAGTTCGTGGACAGGATAGTTCTTTTCAAGCACTTTCAGCTATCTGGACACATAGGCAATCACCCTACGATCCTATATCAACACCATACCGAGGCCAACTTGCGACGCATCATAATAGATTATATAAGACCCTGAATAGGTAGGCAATATCAATATTGGGGATGTAGTCAAAGTTGTCTTAATCTTCTGAAAGCTCTCCTCACACTCTTTCATCCACCTGAACGGAGCACCCTTTTGGGTCAGCCTGGTCATAGGTTCTGCAATAGATGAGAATCCCTCAACAAATTGACAATAATAATCTGCCAAACCAAGAAAACCCTAGATCTCTATAACTGAGAATGGTCTAGGCCACCTCTACACAACTTCCAGTTTCTTCAAATCCACCTTGATCCCTTCACTAGATACCACATGACCCAAGGATGCCACAAAATCAAACCAGAAGTTGCATTTCGAAAACTTTGCATATGATTTCTTTTCTCTTAAGGTCTGAAGCATTGTCCTCAGGTGCTGCTCATGATCCCGACTAAGGGAGTACACCAAAATTTCATCAATAAAGACAATGACGAATGAGTCAAGATACGGCCGAAATATACTGTGCATTAAATGCAAAAATGCTATTGGGGCATTGGTTAGCCCAAATAACACAACAAGGAAATCATAATGACCAAACCGAGTCTTGAAAGTAGTCTTCGGGGGGATATCTAACTCCCAAATCTTCAACGATGATAACGTGAACGCAAATCAATCTTGGAAAAAACATGAGCACCTTGTAACTGATCAAACAGGTCATCAATATAAGGTAGAGGATACCGGTTCTTCACTGTATCTTTGTTCGACTGGCAATAATAAATGCACATACGCATAGAACCATCTTTTTTCTTCACAAGCAAGACAGGAGCACCCCAAGTTGACACATTGGGTCGAATAAAGCCCTTGTCAAGCAATTCCTGTAATTGTTCCTTCAACTCCTTCAACTTAGGAGGGGCCATACGATAAGGAGGAATAGAGACGGGTTGAGTGCTCGGTAACAAATCAATGCCAAAATTAATATCTCTATCAAGCGGCGTGTCGGGAAGATCTGTTGGAATCACACCAGGGAAATCCCTCACTGCTAGGACTGAATCAACTATAGGGGTATCAATACTGACATCTCTTACACGATCTAGATACACGCCACACCCCTTCTCAACCATTCGTTAAGCTTTAAGAAATGAAATAACTCTACCAGGAGTGTAATCTAAAATACAACTCCACTCTAATCCCGGTAAACCTGGCATAGCTAGCATCACGGTCTTGGTGTGACAATCAAGAATAGCATAATTTTCATGACCCTAGTTCACCGATCGTGAACATGTCGTGATGGCACCTAGTCCCCACGACCAGGTAATCCAAGTATTGCAGAAAAGATATAATATTTGTGGAAAAACCACTTAAAACTGATCATATGAAAAATAAGAACTGAGTATAAGGTCGTCCGGCCTGTACAACTATAAGAATATACAAAAGTCTAACACCAAATCCCAAAACCCGAAAACTCACGGGAAAGCACAGGCTAATAGAATTCCAATAAGTACTCTAATCTCCAGAATAACTACATCAAAATTATGATGGGATAACAACTCTACAACTAGAATAAGGAAGAAGACTCTTCGGTCTGCGAACGCTGCAGATATACCTTGAAGTCTCTGTATGTCCCCTTGCCTCAAGGATAGTGCTCTTGAGTAGAGGTACTTGTATGATCTGCACATGAAAAACATGCGCAGGAAGGGCATGAGTACACCACAGCGGTACTCAATAAGTGCCAAGCCTAACCTCGGTTGGGTAGTGACGAGGAAAGGTCAGGGCCCTACTGAGGAAAAAATATAACAGTAGCAATAATTAACAATGTGGAAATCTGACAAAATAATAAACGCAGCAGTGTAGTAAAGCAAATTAACGAAACAATTATAACTACCAGGATAAAGAAGAAATACAGGGTAACCACAACTCAATCACAAGTACCAATGAAGGTCTCCCAGGATACCGTCCTATAGCCCTCTCCTCAAATGTCCAATGGATCACCCGGGATACCGTTCCGTAGTCTATCTATCGTACCAATATGAAAGAATCTCCCGGGATACCGTCCCATAGTCCAATCATTTATGTGCCGGGGATCTCCCGGGATACCGTCCCGTAGTCCCAAAATAAAAGTGCAGGGGGATCTCCCAGGGTTATCGTCCCGTAGTCCCAAAATAAAAGTGCTGGGGGATCTCCCGGGATACCATTACGTAGTCCCAAAATAAAAGTGTAGGGGGATCTCCCGGGATACCGTCTCGTAGTCCCAAAATAAAAGTGCAGGGGGATCTCCCGGGATACCGTCCCGTAGTCCCAAAATAAAAGCGCAATCACAGCCAGAAACACACCAAGGGATAGGTATAAAAAAACGAAGTAGCAGATAGAGCTAGCCTAGTATGATTCACGTAGTACAATTGAACAACTTAAGCAGTTAGGCAATTATGTCAGTTAGACATGCTTTCCTAGTCTAGCACAAGTAATAAGCTTCAAGTAAGATAAGGCAAATAAGAAAGAAAGTTAAATATTAACAACTTAAGTAAAACCGGATTTTCATCAATCGGCTCGAGTACGCGCTCGTCACCTTGCGTACAAGGCACTCAAATATCAAGAACAAATCCTAAGGGGAAAGGTCCCCCACACAAAGTTAGACAAGCCACTTACCTCGAACCGGCTCAATATCACTAGAAACCGCGCCTTTGCCACGAGTATCCGACTCCAAATGGCCCAAATCTATTCAATTCAATTACACATCATAAATAATATTGCAAATAAATGATTCCACTATTAAAATTAGGGCTAGGGCACGAAAATAGGTAAAATGACCAAAATGCCCCTCCAGCCAACGTCTCGAAATCGAATAACTTTTATATTTTCAGAACCCTCGTACTCTCACGAGTCTAGCCATATAAAAATCTCCTAAATTGGATGTCAAATGCCCCCTCAAAACCCCAAAGTTTGCTCTATGAACTTTTACCCCAAATTACCAAGATTTTTATCCTAAATTCGAATTCAAATGATGTATTTAGCTATATAATGATGAAATATAATGAAAATGGACAAAACAAACGTTACCCAATGATTTTCTCTTCAAAACCCACTAAAAATCGCCTTCTCCGGTGCTCTCAATCGATTTTTTCAAACTTATTAAATTAAACCCTCGAATTTTCTATTTCTGTCCAGACATTTCCGCTCCTACGGACAAGGGACCGCTTCTGCGATCCCGCATATGCGGTCAAAGTGCCGCTTCTGCGGCTTCCACTTACCATTCCATTTTCCGCCTCTGCGGTCTATGGATCGTTGGAGCGATACCGCTTCTGCGGAAATTTTGTTCGCTTCTGCGGACTGACCTTGAGCCCACGCTTCGCTTCTGCGGCTGCCTAGCCGCTTCTGCGGCTTCGCTTCTGTGGATAAATAACTGCTTCTGCAGTTCTTGAGATGGAACCAAATCTCGCTTCTGCGATAAGGGTGGCCGCTTCTGCGATAAGGGTGGCCGCTTCTGCGGCTCCGCTTTTGCTGTCCTAAAACCGCAGAAGCGAAAATACCAGAAGAATAAAGACACCAGCTACAGCAAACTTAGAGATTTTCCCCCGTTAACCACCCGAAATCACCCCGATGCCCCCGGGACCTCCACCAAAAGCACCAATACCACCTAATACCTCATTCAAACTTGTACCAATCCTTAAAACACCTAAAAAAACAACGAAAATCCAATTAAATCAAAGATTCAAGCCTAAGAACTTTAAATTCCAACAAAACACGCTTTCGATCAAAAACCTAACCAAACCTCGTCCGAATGACCTGAAATTTTGCACACACATCCCAAATGACATGACGGAGCTACAGCAACTTTCGGAATCCAAATTCAACCCTCGAATCAAAAACTCACTAGCGGACCGAAAACTTCAAAAATTCAAACTTCGGCATTTCAAGACTAAATGAGCTACGAACATCCAAAATACATTCCGAACACGCTCCTAACCCCAAAACCACCTATCGGAGCTAACGGAACCATCAGATTTCCATTCCGAGGTTGTCTTCACACTGTTCCAAATAAGAACTATTTTTCAACTCTTAAGCTCTCATTTAGGGACTAAGCGTCCCAAAATACTCCGAATCCTAACACTGAATGTCCCGGCAAACCAAAATAGCAGAAATGAACTTAGGGGAAGCAGTTAATGGGTGATCGGGGAGTAAATTCCAAAAATGACTGGCCGGGTTGTTACATCCTCCTACACTTAAACATTCGTTCGTCCTCGAACGATCTTAGAGAACATACCTGAAGTAGCAAAGAGATGAGAGTACTGGCTGCACATATCCTGCTCGGTCTCCCAAGTCACCTCCTCTGCTGGCTGACCCCACCACTGGACCTTCACTGAAGCAATGTTCTTTGACCTCAACTTCCTGATCTGCCAGTCCAAAATGGCCACTGGCTCCTCAACATAGGATAGATCCTTGTCCAACTAGACTGAACTAAAATCCAACACGTGCAACGGATCACCGTGATATCTCTAGTGCATCGAAACATGAAATACCGGATGAACTCCGGCTAGGCTGGGAGTTAAGGCAAGCTCATAAGCAACCTCCCCAACTCGCCTCAAGATCTCAAAAGGCCCAATAAACCTCGGACTCAGCTTCCTTTTCTTTCCAAACCTCATGACGCCCTTCATAGGCGAGACTCGAAGCAGAACCCGCTCACCTACCATATATGCAACATCACGAACCTTCTTGTCCGCGTAACTCTTCTGTCTGGACTGGGCTGCACGGAGTCTATCCTGAATCACCTTAACCTTCTCCATTGAATCCTGAACCATCTCTGTGCCCAATGGCCTGGCCTCACCGGCTCAAACCAACCCACCGGAGATCTACACCTCCTACTATATAAGGCCTCATACGGCGCCATCAGAATGTTGGACTGATAACTGTTGTTATAAGCAAACTCCACCAGTAGCAGGAAATAATCCCATGACCCTCCAAACTCAATCACGCACGCACGGCGCATATCCTCCAGAATCTGAATAGTGTGCTTGAACTGTCCATCCGTCTGGGGGTGAAATGTCGTGCTCAACTCCACCCGAGTGCCTAACTCCTGCTGAACGACCCTCCAGAACCGCGATGTAAACTGAGTACCTCTGTCTAAGATGATAGAAACTGGACGGATAATCTCCCTGATATAAATCTCCACCAACTGCTCTGATGAATAAGTGGTACACACAGGTATGAAATGAGCGGACTTGGTCAGCCGGTCCACAATGACCCAAATAGAATCAAACTTCTTCACAGTCCGTGGGAGTCCAGATACGAAGTCCATGGTGATACACTCCCACTTCCACTCTGGGATCTCAATCTGCTAAAGCAACCCACCCGGACGCTGGTGCTCATACTTCACCTGCTGGTAGTTGAGGCAACTAGTCACATAGTCAACTATATCCTTCTTCATCCGCCTCCACCAGTAGTACTGCCTCAAGTCCTAATACATCTTCACGGCACCCGGATATATGGAATACCGCGAGCTATGGGCCTCTGCTAGAATCAGCTCTTGAAGATCATCGACATTGGGCGCACAAATCCGTCCCTGCATCCTCAATACCCCATCAACCCCAATGGTCATATCCCTGGCATCACCATGCCGAATTTTGTCCTGAAGAACAAGCAAGTGAGGATCATCATACTGCCGCTCCCTGATACGATCAAATAGGGAAGACCGAGAAACCACACAGGCTAGAACCCGACTGGGCTCCGAAAGGTCCAATCTCACCAACTGGCT
>MU692171.1:78699-90191 GCA_026770625.1 Nicotiana glauca
TACATAGCCTCTCGTAGATAAATACAGACGTCTCCGTACCGATCAGCGAGACTCTAATAAACCGGCCTGTGTCCCATGACTCCTATGAACCTAGAGCTCTGATACCAACTTGTCACGACCCTAGTTCACCGATCGTGAACATGTCGTGATGGCACCTAGTCCCCACGACCAGGTAAGCCAAGTATTGCAGAAAAGATATAATGTTTGAGGAAAAACCAATTAAAACTGAACATATAAAAAATAACAACTGAGTATAAGGTCGTCCGGCCTGTACAACTCTAAGAATATACGGAAGTCTACAATCAAATCCCAAAACCCGGAAACTCACGGGAAAACACAGGCTAATAGAAGTCCAATAAGTACTCTAATCTCCAGAATAACTACATCAAAAGTATTATGGGATAACAGCTCTACAACTAGAATAAGGAAGAAGACTCTTCGGTCTGCGGACGCTGCAGATATACCTCGAAGTCTCCGTATGTCTCCTCGCCTCAAGGATAGTGCACCTAAATAGAGGTACCTATATGATATGCACATGAAAAACATGCGCAGGAAAGGCATGAGTACACTACAGCGGTACTCAGTAAGTGCCAAGCCTAACCTCGGTTAGGTAGTGACGAGAAAAGGTCAGGGCCCTACTGAGGCAAAAATATAACAGTAGCAATAATTAACAATGTGGAAATCCGACAAAATAATAAACGCAGTAGTGTAGTAAGGCAAATCAATGAAACAATGATAACTACCAGGATAAAGCAGAAACACAGGGTAACCACAACTCAATCACAAGTACCAATAAGGGTCTCCCAGGATACCGTCCTGTAGCCCGATCCTCAACTGTCCAATGGATCACCCAGGATACCGTCCCGTAGTCTAACTCTCATACCAGTATCAAAGAATCTCCCGGGATACCGTCCCGTAGTCCAATCATTTATGTGCAGGGGATCTCCCGGGATACCGTCCCGTAGTCCCAAAATAAAAGTGCAGGGGGATCTCCCGGGATACCATTCCGTAGTCCCAAAAATAAAATGAAGGGGGATCTCCTGGGATACCGTCCCGTAGTCCCAAAATAAAAGTGCAGGGGGATCTCCCGGGATACCGTCCCGTAGTCCCAAAATAAAAGCGCAATCACAGCTAGAAACACACCAAGGGATAAGTATAAAAAAAATGGAGTAGCAGATAGAGCTAGCCTAGCATGCTTCACGTAGTACAATTGAACAACTTAAGCAATTAGGCAATTATGTCAGTTAGACATGCTTTCCTAGTCTAGCACAAGTAATAAGCTTCAAGTAAGGTAAGGCAAATAAGAAAGAAAGTTAAATATTAACAACGTAAGTAAAACCAGATTTTCATCAATCGGCTTGAGTACGTGCTCGTCACCTCGCGTACAAGGCACTCAAATATCAAGAACAAACCCTAAGGGGAAAGGTCGCCCACACAAAGTTAGACAAGTCACTTACCTCGAACCGGCTCAATATCACTAGAAACCGCGCCTTTGCCACGAGTATCCGACTCCAAATGGACCAAATCTATTCAATTCATGTACACATCATAAATAATATTGCAAATAACTGATTCCACTTTTAAATTTTGGGTTAGGGCACGAAAATAGGTAAAATGACCAAAACGCCCCTCCAGCCAACGTCTCGAAATCGAATAATTTTTACATTTTCAGAACCCTCATACTCTCACGAGTCTAACCATATAAAAATCTCCCAAATTGGAGGTCAAATGCCCCCCTCAAAACCCCAAAGTTTGGTCTATGAACTTTTACCCCAAATTACCAAGTTTTTTATCCTAAATTCGAATTCAAATGATGTATTTAGCTATATAATGATGAAATATAATGAAAAGGGATCAAAGAAATGTTACCCAATGATTTTCTCTTCAAAACCCATTAAAAATCTCCTTCTCCCGTGCTCTCAATCGATTTTTTCAAACTTATGAAATTAAACCCTCGAATTTTCTATTTCTGTCCAGACATTTCCGCTTCTGCGAACAAGGGACCGCTTCTGCGGTCCCGCATATGCGGTCAAGGTGCCGCTTCTGTGGCTTCCACTTACCATTCCATTTTTTGCCTCTGCGGTCTATGGATCACTGGAGCGATACCGCTTCTGCAAAAATTTTGTCCGCTTCTGCGGACCTGACCTTGAGCCCACGTCCGCTGCCTAGCCGCTCTGCGGCTCCGCTTCTGCGGTTCCTGAGGGGGGGAACCAAATCTCGCTTCTGCAACAAGGGTGGCCGCTTCTGCGGCTCCGCTTCTGCGGTCCTAAAACCACAATAGCGAAAATACCAGAAGAATAAAGACACCAACTGCTGCAAACTTAGAGATTTTCCCCTGTTAACCACCCGAAATCACCCGGAGGCCCCCCGGGACCTCAACCAAAAGCTCTAATACCACCTAATACCTCATTCAAACTTGTACCAATCCTTAAAACACCTAAAACAATACCGGAAATCCAATTAAATCAAAGATTCAAGCCTAAGNTGACGGAGCTACAGAAACTTTCGGAATCCAAATCTGACCCTCGGATCAAAAACTCACTATCGGACCGGAAACTTCAAAAATTCAAACTTCGGCATTTCAAGCCTAAAAGAGCTACGAACCTCCAAAATACATTCCGAACAAGCTCCCAACCCCGAAATCACCTATCGGAGCTAACGGAACCATTAGATTTTCATTCTGAGGTCATCTTCACATTGTTTTGAATACGGACCATTTTTTAACTCTTAAGCTCTCATTTGGGGACTAAGTGTCCCAAAACACTCTGAATCCTAACACCGAACGTCCCGAAAAACCAAAATAGAAGAAATGAACTTAGGGGAAGCAGTTAATAGGGGATTGGGGCATAAATTCCAAAAACAACCGGCCGGGTCGTTACAATAATGGGGTGACAACTAGTCCATGCCTAAGATAAAATCAAAATTTACCATACTGAGTAATAATAAATTGGCTCTTGTATCAAAACCACTATGATCAATCAAACACGATTGATAAACATGGTTAATAATAAGAGAATCTCCCATAGGAGTAGACACATAAACATGGGAACTCAAAGAATCCCGAGATACGCCCAAATGCGGGCAAAATAAGAGGACACATAGTAATAAGTGAAGCCTGGATCGAATAAAAATGATGCATCTCTATGACAGACCGGAACAATACCCACAATGATAAAATCAGAAGCAGCAGCCTCTGTACGAGTAGGAAGGGCATAGTATTTGGCCTGGCCTCCCCCTATAGGGTGACCTCTACCTCTAGTTGGTTGAGCAGGTGGGGTGGCAGCTGGTGTTGTAATCATAGCCTGGGAACCTTGCGGAGTATGCTGTGGCTGAGAAGTCTATGGAGGTGCACCCCTCCAAAATCTCGGTCGATCCCTTAAAATATGGCATGTGTCGCCACACTCAAAACAAGCTTTGAGATGACGTGGTAGTTGTGACTAGCTCAGTCCAGGTCTGTGGACTGGACACTTAAAGCACCTCGTGTAGGAGGCGCACTAGATACTGGAGGTGCATAATAAGGCTCCTAAGGTCTAGAAGGAGTTGGAATACCACTGGCGGCTAGAAGAGCTAAATGAATGGGGCGACTCATATAGCCCCTACCATGACGAACTGCAGCTGGGGCAAGGGCACCATAATAATGGCCTAACTTTCGAGACCTCTTGGCCTCTCTCTCCTCCATATCCAAGCAAGCATAACCTCTACTTTCCTAGCAATACTCACTACCTGCTGATCGGCGATATCTATCTCTAACTCCCGCGCCATGTTAGACCTGATGCTTGGAATGAGCCCCTCAATGAACCAGAGAACTCTCTCTCAAATTGTAGAAACCAAGGCCGGTGCATGTCTAGCCAAGTCATTGAAATGGACAGCATACTCTGAAATAGTCATAGTACCCTGGCGCAAATGCTTAAACTCCGCGCACCATGCGTCCCTGAAGCTCTGCGGGACATACTCTCTCAAAAACATATTCGAGAACTGGGTCCATGTAAGGGAATCTTCCTCGTCGGACTGTCCAACTCAAAAGTACGCCACCACTGATAGGATGCCTCTTAAAGTTGGAAAGAAGTGAAAGAAACCCCACTAGACTCTGCTATGCCCATAGTGCGGATGATACGGTGGCATTCCTCTAGAAATCCCTAAGCATCCTCTGATTCTAGACCACTAAATGTAGGAGGTCCATACTTCTTATACTTCTCAAGCCTCTGTTGCTTCTCCTCTAAAATGGTTGCCCTACCCTCGGGCTGATCTGGGGCTACAGGCAGTACTGATATAACCTCTGGGATTTGATCGACCAGAACCCACTGCTCTGGGGTGCTGGTGGCTGGAGTCTGTTCCCCTCCCCCAGCCTGAGATGTGGCTGCAACCCTGCCTGAGCTGAAGTGTTGTACATGCTCATGAACAGTGCAAAAGTCTCCTGGAGACCTGGAGTAGTAGTGGTAGTAGGCGTATCATGTACCTGGGCTCCCGCTGGAGCTACTAGTGGCTCCTTTGTAGCAGCTCACCCGAGTGCTCTGGCTATACCACTTATGTGTCCTCGGCCTCTACCCCAGCCCCGGCCTCTGGAGGCCCTAGTAGGAGGTGCGGGTTCTTGGTCATCTCTGGTACATGTGTCATCACCATCTGTGAGAGAATAGAAGATAGAAGTTTAGAATTTCGAAGTCAAAATCTTGCAGGACAAGTAATCAAATGAAATGAAATTTTCCTAACAGTTCCATAGCCTCCCGAAGATAAATACAGATGTCTCCGTACCGATCCGCGAGACTCTAATAAACCGGCTAATGACTCATGAATCCTATGAACCTAGAGCTCTGATACCAACTTGTCACGACCCTAGTTCTCCCTCCATGAACCGTCATGACGGCATCTAGTCTCTACGACTAGGTAAGCCTAACACTTTGCGGAATTGAGACGAAAACATGAAAACTAACAATTTAACAGGTAACTTTAATTAAGAAATTTAGATGCCGCTCAGCATATCTAATAATCACTCTCGAGATGAACATAAAAGCTCCCAAAGCCCAGAATATCATGAGTCACAAGCTACAGAAAGAAAATAGTGCTCCTAAACTCCAGAATCTATCAACAAAGAAAAATACAAGAAACAGCCTTCAACTTAAGGAAGAGTAGATAGGGACTTCTAGGTCTGCGAACGTAGTAGATATACCCTGAAGTCTCTACAGTCGTCTCGCGTCGCTGGAAATGTGGCGGGAAAGAGGTACCTGGATCTGCATATGAAAAATATGTGCAGGAAAACGCATGAGTACACCACAGCAGTACCTAGTAGGTGCCAATCCTAACCTCGGTCGAGTAGTGATGAAATCAGGTTAGCCCCTACTTTCTCTATATATATATATATATATATATATATATATATATATATATATATATATATATATATATATATATATATATATATTATGAAATATTGCAGTAAAGATAAATACTAACATTTAATAAGAATGAAATCACAGAAAAATAACAACTCAGCACATAGAGATAGCAAATGGGGATCTCCCAGGATACAGTCCCTTAGTCCCATACGCAAATGTGTAGGGGTTCTTCCAAGATACCGTCCCGCAGTCCTAAATGTAAATGTGCAGGGAGATCTCTCGGAATACCGTTCCGTATTCCCAAAGTAAATATCCAGTACAGGGAGATTTCCCGAAATACCGTCCCATAGTCCCAAACATAAATATGCAGGGGGATCTCCCGGAATACCGTTCCGCAGTCCCAAAGTAACTATGCAACTCAATCAACATAAACAACAGTTTCAACAAGGAATTCTACAGTTTAGATTAAGTTCATATCAAAGAGGATAGGTAATTTTCACTGAACATACAGCACAGAATTCAGGTAGGCAGTTAAGGCAGTTAAGAAATTTAAGGCATGTAGGCATGCTTTCCTAAGCTAAACAGGATAGTTACAAATACTAATGTTGCTTAATTAAAGGATGACAGATATTTGCTTAATGAAAATAGGGATTTTCAATAGATATCTCATGTACGCACTCGTCACCTCACGTACACGGCGCTCACATATCAAACAATACCAAATCTTAAGGGGAGTTACCTCACACAAGGTTAGGCAAGCCACTTACCTCGAACCAAGCTCAAATCAATCTGAAATCACGCTCTGTCCACGAGTATCAAACTCCGTGTGGTCCAAATCTAATCAAATCAATTACATAACGTAATTATAGCTACAAGCAACTAATTTACCTAAAGAAATCAATGCTAAGGCAATAAAATAGAAAAATGCCCAAAAATACTCCCAGGGCCACTTCTTGGAATCGCATAAAAGTCACAAATTATAAACACCCACTCACTCATGAGTTCACTCATACCAACATTGTCCAAATCCGGTTTCAAAATCCCACTCAAAACTCAAAAATCGATTGGGAAACTTTTCCCCCATTTTCTCAACTTTCTCATTCAAAATCCATGATTAAATGAAGAAAACCTCTATGGATTAATGTAATATGATCAAAATAGGATTAGGATTCGTTACCCAATGATTTTCTCTGAAAAACTGTAAAACATCGCCTTCCTCCGAGCTCAAAATCGAATTTTATGGAATGAACACCAAAAGCTCGAATTTTCTACGGGATCCTCACCGCATCTTTGGACCCAGCTGGGCAGGCCCAATTCCACTTCTGCGGCTCGCACCTACGGCCCAAAATGCGCAGGTGCGAAAACACCTGATGCAGCACACTTCAGCCATTTGCATAAGTCTCAAACCAATCCGTTAAGCACCCCAAAACTCACCCGAGGCCCCTTGTACCCCAACCAAACATACCAACTAATCCTAAAATATCATACAAACTCAGTGGATCCTTCAAATCACATCTGACAACACTAAAAACACAAATTAACTTCTAATTCAACCTTAAAGAACTTGAAACTTCCAAATTCGATAACCGATGCCAAAATCGAGAAAACCGCGTCCGATTGACACCAAATATTTTACACAAGTTATATTCAACGCTACGAAGCTACTCCAACTTCCGTAATTGGATTCTGACTCCGATATAAAAATTCCACTACCGGTCCGAAACTCCAAAAATTTAATTTTCGCCATTTCAAGCCTAAATGAGCTACGGACCTCCAAAATACAATCTAAACACGCTCCTAAGCCCAAGATCACCCAATGGAGCTAATAGAATTGACGGAACTCCATTCCGGATTCGTCTTAACAATGTTCTAACTACTGTCCAAATTCTAAGACTTAAGCTCTCATTTAGGTACTAACTGTCTCAAAACACTCCAAAACTCAAAAATGATCATCCCGACAAGTCACAATAGCAGAAAAAGATAACGGGGGAGCAGTTAATAGAGGATTGGGGTGTTAATTCTCAAACGACCGGGTCATTACAATCTCTCAATTCTCAAACCCAAATTCTTAATTCAAGATTTCAATTTAAATCATGCCCCATGCTTATACAGTGCGCTCATATGTTTGGGAATACTTTGAGGTGGTAGAAGAAAATAAAGAAGTTCGCAAAATAAAGTGCAAGAATTATAGCCGCGTCTTAAATTTTCGTTAAAAGTGGGAGGGCGCACATGCTGTTTAAGGAGGCATACGAAGAGTTATCTTGAGCGTCCTCCAAAAATTTGTATTTAAGTTCATTTGAGATAATTTGTGTTATTTTAAAATTATTAGACTTATTTAAGCTTAATGTTTTAGTTTGTTAGATTAATTTGAAGTATTATTATGCAATGATAATTTGAAATGAAACTATGAAAGCCTTTGAACTTTGATCCTTGTATAACAAGTTATCAACACTCCAGTATAAGAGTTATACTATAAGTTATATTTTTTTTCATGTTCATTGTATTACTTAAATTCGTAATGAATTTTTCAAATATAAGGAAATGCAAAAACCTTTGAAGTTCATATTGATTATAAGAACTTACTAAGGCAATGCAAAACCTATGAAGTTCTTGATTTATATTTAATAATTCAAATTTAAATTTACTCTTTTTTCTTTAATTTAGTTGTCATAAAATATAAACTTTAATTTGCAAGTTTGAATTAAAAAAAAACTTGCAAATTATAAGTTAAATTTTTTCCATCTTCATTATGTTATCTTAAATTCTTAATGAAATATTCAAATATAAGGATTTTAAAGCCTTCAAGTTTTTTTTCAAAATTCCAAATATAAAGCTTTTAAAACGGTTGAAATTTATTCGAACATTCTTTTCACAAGATTGTTTTTATGTTTTATATTTTTACTTTATCTTAATATAAATTACGATAGTTATACAAAATACATAAAAATAAATAAAACCAACCCGACCCCTTAGGCCCGGAACCATTCCGATTCAAATTTTCACCAGCGAGGCACAGAATCGGTAAACCGGTAATCGAATCGATACGGAAACTGGCCGATCTCCTGGTCTCATCCCTCCAATTTGATCGAAGTTATTACAATAAAAGTGAAGCCTAACAAACCATATGACATGTAGAATGTAGTAAATGCTACTACAGATTTTTAAGAGAGAACTGTTCGTTTCTTGTTTCTATTTCTGAGGTAGTACTAGTAGTTTCAATCACTGAGTATGCGTGAAAGCCACTGCTGCATCTTCAGCTATGTTGCTACATTGTCATTGAAAGGTCTCTATCTAATTTATTGCTACTAAGGTAGCCCCATTTCCAATGAGAATGTCTCATTTATTATACCATGTATTTTCTTTTTCTTTTCTTTTGTTTTCTCTTGAACGTTGTAAGCTTCAAATGTATACGATAGGTACATATTCATATGCTAATTCAAAATTGGGTCAGTATAGGTCAAGATGAATGTGATATTTTATATGTAAAAAAAGGACAGTCTAATGCATAAAACATGTGTACAAGCAAGCTCCGGGGAAGACCCTAAAGGGTGGGTATTGTTGTCGGTCTACTTAAATACAAATATTTGTGGCTGTTTTCACGACTTGAACTCGCGACCTATAGGTTACACTAAGACAACTTTACTGTTGCTCCAAGATTTCCTTAATATTTTTTTAGAATGAATATATATTTTAATTTTTTTCTCATATATTTTGGTAGTTCGAGCAGGAAGCAAAAGAGAACAAATCCCGCTCTATCCGACTTTGTGTTAGATTTTTCTTTAAAAGGTGTGAATAGGAATTGGAAGAGGCGCCTTTTAAATTGCATCTCTCTATCTCACCCTTCTTTTGTCTATTAATTTAGAGGCTTGGCTTTATTTTTCATTGATGGAAAATCTGAAAACTTCTCGTCAAGTGTGATTTGCTACATTAGTTGAATTCGCTGAAGTTCTGTAAATTGAAGTGTCGCTTTTACAGAATAGTTTTTCCATTCTATCATAAGAAGAAATTATTCCATAAAATTAAGCAACAGTAAACAAAATTAAATTCCTTAAGAATAAACAAGCAAATTGTATGCTCGTAAATTATTTTATTTTTGTTTGTTAAAGTAACGGCTTCTGTTTTTCCTATTTTTTGAACACAGCTTACCAACACTTTGAACACCTCACAAGTTTGTGGCCTTGGGTCTTTCTAGGAAAATAGATTTACTACTATAAGGTACGTACGTGTAAAGAAACTAAAAATAGGACTAATCAGATTGTGGGCACTAACGTGGATCAGAACTGGCAAAAAAGGAATGAATGAATGCACCACATTTTGTAAAGTGATGTTCAACAAGTTTGGACATATTCGTGTCAGGAAGTTGGTTTACATGGTCCATAATAATCACTTTGAACGACAAAAATAAAACTTTGCTGAAATTGCAGAAGGTAGAGTTCCAAGAGCAATTCAGTTAGATATGAAGTGCCTGTCTAAGTATCAAGTGTTCAAAAAGGTAAAGAGATGGAATTCCTTTATCACTCTTGTTGGCCCGAGTAAAGGTTAGGTTTGAAAATTGATAAAGGAACTCATATGAATCAGGTCTATTTCAGTGGAGCACAGATACTGATAGACATAAGCATGTGGGATGCATGTGAAAGAGATAAACTTAACTTGACAGAAGTAATATCTGCTGATCCTGATTGAAAAGGTTGCATATTGGATAAGGAGAAGGACTCATTACTCAAAGAGAACACCGGCTAAGAAAGGGAAGGAGTTAGAGGTTGAGATCAACTATAACTCTTCCACCAAGGAAGAGTAGCATCAGTTCTAGTGAATCTCTATTTACTAACTCTATAAATATCAGTGTTGTTCTCTTTTACAGGTAGCGCACATAAGCAAAAGTTAAACGTGAATTGAGAGCAAAATAGCAAGGCAATTTTGCAAGCAATTCATGTGTGCTTCAAGCGTGCAAACCTGAAGCTACTTGAACCAGATAGAAGAACCAATTCCAAGTGTCTGTCTTTTATTCTAGTTCAATTGTAGTAGGTGGTTCATATTGTACCTTTTAGCTTTATCTAGAAGCAATTGTATTAGATACTCAGAGTTTTCAAGCTAGAGTTAAGTTGTCGCAACAACTAGAGGTTGTGTGCTACAATGAGATTAGAGTTAGTCCTAGGTTTACAAAAGAGATTTTGTAAATGCAGTTTTTGACTCAGTAATTTTAGTGGAGAGTTTGGGAAAATCCTACTGGAAAGTAGGTCATGGTTTTTTCACCTTTTGAGCCTGGTGTTTTTCACGTAAAATACTTGTGTTATTTACTTTCCAAATTTACTATTTCTGCAATAGTAGGTTAAGGACAATTAGAAGAACCAGATCCTTCCCTAATCAGTTTAAACGAAAAATTGGTTATCATACAAATCACCCCCTGTGTTGTATTGAAGTATAAAACATCATTTGTTCAATTCGAGATGCCAGAAGAAGCTAATTACTAAGCTGCTATTCAATTTTTTTTGTTGTTGTTTAATTCTAGGTGTATGTTATGTGAAATGGTGAGTAGTTTTTTCCTTTAGAATTAACCTAAATAGTCATTATCTAATCGCTTAAATTAAAAATGACTGGCAAATATAATTTATATTTAATATGTATAAAATCAGTATATAATTTATATATACCAATTAAAAAAAATGGGAAGACTACTTGTAAAAAAATTCCTTTTTTTATTTCTGATTAAGTGAGCTTTGGAAAAAATTTGGCAATGGACTGAATTTATTTGAAGTGATTCAATGGCCATTAAAAAGAAGAGTAAAATCTTACACCATTTCACTTCATTGTCCAAAAGTTTTTCCAATTTAGTCACATATTTATCTCCATGTGTTTCACATGCGTTCACTGGCTTCCGATTCTCTCTGTAGAATCAAAAAAATTAGAAGACATGATTGAAATACTCAACAAATTATTTTAATTAAGGAGCATAACTAACTTTGCGTCATTATGAATTTCTAACTGTACTCATCTAAGGGATCGAAGATAGTCGACCCGTTGAAAGGTGGTGATTATTGATGGTTCAGAAAAAAATAGGGCAGGTCAGGTCTTACCTTGTTTAGAGATGCCTGCTGATAAAGGGAAGACAGTATACCAAGCTTGTCCCAGCAGTCAGGTTTGGTCCTCCGGGCAGCAACCCGG
>MU692172.1:0-14983 GCA_026770625.1 Nicotiana glauca
TCCTAATTAATTCCCTTTTATTTATTTTTAATTTTGGAATTCTTTACTTGGGGTAAAAATCACGTGCTCACAAATTGTTGGAAATCTTGTTTTTATTAAGTAATTTCTAGTATGTTTCCTTTCAAATTTTTATTACTTGCACTATTAATTGCTTTATCTGCTCAACCTGCTTTACCTGAATTCTGAGCAGCATGCTAGGCTAGAATTTCTTATTGCCTTAATATGGAATTTGACATTTCTGATTATTTTCTTGTTGTGCTGTGTAATTTATATTGGGACTACGGATGTGGGATTTCGATAACGCCCCTTTACCTGTTTACATTTGGGACTACAGATATGGGATTCTAGTAGATCCCCCTGCACAGTTATATGGAACTACGAGATTGCACCCGGTAGATTCCTCCAGTACTGGTTATTTATATTTGGGACTACGGAATGGGATTTCGGTAGATCCCTATGCACTATGAGTTGGACTATGGGACGGTATCCCGGGAGATCCATTGGATATGTATATTTGGGACTACAGGACGGTATCTTGGGAGATCCCCGATTGTTATTTTGGTTTTGAGCCATGTCTCTTTCTGTGTTTACTTTTCCTTTGTAATGGTTGTTGTTGTCCTATATATCCAGTGCTATTTTTACTGCTTTACGTATTTATACTGTTCTGTTCTATACTGTCAAACTGTATATTTTATCTAACATCAGTAGGGCCCTAACCTTCCTCGTCACTACCCAACCAAGGTTAGGCTTGGCACTTACTGAGTACCACTATGGTGTACTCGTACCTTTTCTGCGCATGTTTTTCATGTGCAGATCCAGGTACCTCTACTCAGACTTACCATCCTTGAGGCGAGGCGATCCTTCGGAGACTTCGAGGTATATCTATCGCGTTCGCAGACCGAGGAGTCTCTCTCCATTCTCTCTTGTAGTTACAGCCCTTCTTTATTTACTTTGTTTTAGACTATTCTGGAGTTAGAGCACTATGTAATATCCTTAGCTTGTGATTCATGGGTTTCCGGGCTTTGGGAATATGTATTAGTTATTTAGAGTTAAATATTATGTATGCCGAGTGGCACATTTAAACGTTATTTATTAATTTATTCCTGTTTCAATTTGTTTACTTCCGCAAATTTGATTTTTCTTCCGCAATTTAGGCTTACCTAGTCGTAAAGACTAGGTGTCATCACGATGGTTCACGGAGGGAGAACTTGGGTTGTGAATAGTTGGTATCAGAGCCCTAGGTTCATAGTAGTCATGAATTACAAGACGGTTTATTGGAATCTCACTGATCAGTTCAGAGTCGTTTGTACTTATCTACCAGATGCTATGTAACTATTAGGAAATTTCCATTTCATTTGATTTCCTTGTCGTGTGAGATTTTGACATCACAATTCTAAAATTCTATCTTCTATTCTCTCATAGATGGTAAGGATACGTGCTACCCGAGATGATCAGGCACTCGCGTCCCCTACTGCAGCCATTAGAGGCCATCGGGGTAGAGGTCGAGGATAAGAACGCGGTGCAGCCAGAGCACCTATGTGAGATGCTACCGAGGAGCAACCAGTAGTGCCAGTCGGAGTCCAGGCACCTGACACGCCTACTGCTACTACCACGCCAGCACTTCAGGAGACTCTAGCACAATTCATGAGCATGTACACCACTTTGGCTCAGGAAGGGTTGCTTCCCCTTACTGCAGCTACATCCCAAGCAGGAGGAGGAGCACAAACTCCTACCGCCCGCACTCCTGAGCAGAGAATGTATGTTGATCAGGTCCCATAGATTATTCCTCTGCAGCATGTGGCCCCAGGCCATTCGGAGTACAGGGCAACGGCTTCAGAGGATGAGCAGCGGAGACTCAAGAGGTTCAAGAAGTATGATCCTCATATATTCAGTGGGTTAGCATCAGAGGATGCCTTGGGATTACTGGAGAAGTGCTGCCGTATTCTCCGTACCATGGGTATACCAGGGTCGAGCGGGGTTTCATTCATTATTTTCCATTTTCGAGGAGCCGCCTATGAGTGGTGGCACACCTATGAGTTAGACAGTCCTGACGAGGCTGCTTTGCTTACTTAGACCCAGTTTTCAGATTTATTCCTGGGAGAGTTTGTTCCTCGCAGCCTCAGAGATACATGTTGTGTTGAGTTTGAGCATTTGCGCCAGGGTGCTATGACTGTCTCAGAGTATGTTGTCCGTTACACTAGCTTGGCTAGATATGCATCGGCCTTGGTTTCTACTGTTCGCGAGAGGGTTCATCGGTTTATTGAGCGGCTTATTCCTAGCATCAAGTCTAGCATGGCTTGTGAGTTGGACATGGATATTCCTTATCAGCAGGTGGTGAGCATTGCTAGGAGGATTGAGGTTATGCATGCTAGGGAGAGAGAAGAGAAGAAGGCCAAGAGGTTTCCAGAGTCGGGCCATTATTCTGGTGCCCGTGCCCCAACTGTAAGTTGTCATGGTAGGGGTTATATGAGTCGTCCTGTTCATTCAGCTCTTCCAGCAGCCAGTAGTGCTCCAACTCCTCCTAGGCCTCAGGAGCCTTATTATGCACCTCTAGTTTCGAGCACGCCTCCTGCCCGGGGTGCTTTCAAAGGCAAGCCCAATAGACCTGGCCCGAGCCAGTCACAGCCACCACATATTCCCAGGGCTTGTTTTGAGTATGGTGAAACACGCCACATGGTGAGGGATTTCCCCAAACTTCGGAGGGGTGCACCTCCATAGACTTCTCAGCCACAACGTGCCCCGCAGAGTTCTCAGGCTATGGTTACAACTTCAGTTGCTACCCCACCTGTTCATCCAGCTAGAGGTGGAGGTCGGGGAGGTAGAGATCGCCGTAGAGGGGGAGGCCAGGATACTATGCCCTTCCTGCCTGTACCAAAGTTGTTTCCTCTGATTCTGTCATCATAGGTATTATACTGGTTTGTCATAGAGTTGCTTCGGTTCTATTCGATCCAGTCTCCACTTATTCTTATGTGTCTTGTTATTTTGCTTCGCATTTGGATGTATCTCTGGATTCTTTGAGTTCCACTATTTATGTTTCCACTCATGTGGGAGATTCTTTTATTGTGAACCGCATTTATTGGTCTTGTTTGGTTACTCCCCGTGAATTTGAGACTAGAGCCGATTTAATGTTGCTCAGCATGGTAGATTTAAATATTATCTTGGGCATGGACTGGTTGTCGCCCCATTATGTTACTCTTGATATTCACGCCAAATCCATGACACTGGCTATGCCAAGTATGCGCGTGTTGAGTGGAGGGGTACCTTAGATCACACTCCCAGTAGAGTTATTTCTTTGCTTAAAGCTCAGTGTATGGTTAAGAAGGGGTTTGATGCATATTTAGCCTATGTGAGAGATATCGGTATTGATACCCTTTCAGTTGATTCGGTTCGAGTAGTACGGGACTTTTTCGATGTGTTTCTAGCTGATCTTCCAGGCATGCCGCCTGATAGAGATATTGATTTTGGCATTGATCTGTTGCCGGACACTCAGCCCATTTCTATTCCTCTGTATCGTATCTCTCCTCTTGAGTTGAAGGAGTTGAAGGATCAGTTATAGGAATTACTTGATAAAGGCTATATTTGACCCAGTGTATCACCTTGGGGTGGTTCTGTCTTGTTTGTAAAGAAAGAGGATGGTTCTATGCATATGTTTATTGATTATCGCCAGCTGAACAAGGTTACATTGAAGAATCGTTATCCTTTACCTCGTATTGATGATCTGTTTCACCAGCTTCAGGGCGCACGGGTGATTTCTAATATTGACTTGTGCTCAAGTTACCATCGATTGAAGATTCGGGAGCCTGATATCCCCGAAGACTGCTTTCAGGACTCGTATGGTCATTACGAGTTCGTTGTTAAGTCATTTGGGATGACCAATAACCCAGTAGCCTTTATGCATTTGATACACAGTGTATTCCGTCTATATCTTAAATCTTTTGACATTGTATTTATTGATGACATTCTGATGTATTCCCGGAGTCGGGAAGATCATGAGCAGCACCAAAGGACAGTGCTTCAGACTTTGAGGGGGAAAAAGTTATATGCCAGTTCTCAAAATGTGAGTTTTGGTTGGATTCCGTGGCATTCTTAGGCCACGTGGTATCGAGTGAGGGTATTTAGGTGGATTCAAAAAAGGTAGAGGCAGTGCAGAGTTGGCCCAGACCATCCTCAGCTACAGAGATCTGCAGTTTTCTTGGTTTTGCGGGTTACTACCGTTGTTTTGTGGAGCGGTTTTTATCGATTGCAGCCCTTATGACCAGACCGACCCAAAAGGGTGCTCCGTTCTAGTGGACGGAAGAGTGTGAGTTGAGCTTTCAGAATCTTAAGACATCTTTGACTACAACCTCAGTTTTGATATTGCCTACAGGTGTGGGGTCTTACACTGTCTATTGTGATGCCTCAAGGATTGGCCTTTGAGCGGTGTTGATGCAGGACGGTAGGGTGATTTCCTACGTGTCCAGACAGTTGAAGTCACATGAGAAGAATTTTCCGGTTCACGACCTTGAGTTAGCTGCCATTGTTCACACCCTGAAGATTCGGCGCCATTATTTATGCGGTGTGCCTTGTGAGATTTATACTGACCATCAGAGCTTGCAGCACTTGTTCAACCAAAATGATCTAAATTTGCGCCAGAGGAGGTGGTTAGAGTTGCTGAAGAACTATCATATCACCATTTTGTATCACCCGGGCAAGGCCAATGTGGCGGCCGATGCTTTTAGTTGCGGGCAGAGAGTTTAGGGAGTTTGGCTTATTTACCAGCATCGGAGAGGCCTATGGCGATATATGTTCAAGCCTTAGCTAGCCAGTTTGTGAGACTGGATCTTTCGGAGCCCAGTCGATTCCTAGCTTGCATGTTTTCTCGGTCTTCCTTATTTGATCGTATCAGGGAGTGTCAGTATGATAAACCTCATTTGCTTGTCCTCGAGGACAAGGTTCAGTATGGTGATGCCAGAGATGTGACCATTGGTGAGGACGGAGTATTCAGGATGCAGGGTCGGGTCTTTGTACCCAATGTTGATGGGCTTCGGGAGTTGAATCTAGAGGCAGCCTACAGTTCGCGGTATTCCATCCATCTGGGTGCCGCAAAGATGTACCAGGATTTGAGGCAACGCTGTTGGTGGAGGCGAATGAAGAAAGATATAGTTGGGTTTGTAGCATTGTGCCTTAACTGTCAGTAGGTGAAGTTTGAGCACCAGAGACCGGGTGGGTTGCTTCAGCAGATAGAGATCTCGGAGTGGAAGTGGGAGTGGATCACCATGTGCTTTGTAGTTGGGCTCCTGAGGACTTTGAGAAAGTTCGATGCCATTTGGGTGATTGTGGATTGGCGGACCAAGTCCGCTCACTTTATTCATGTGTGTACTACTAATTTTCAAAGTGGTCGGTGGAGATCTATATCTGGGAGATTTTTCTTCTGCATGGTATTCTAGTTTCTATCATTTCAGATAGAGGTACTCAGTTCACATCACATTTCTGGAGAGCCGTACAGCATTAGTTGGGTACTCGGGTAGAGTTGAGTACAACATTTTACCCTCAGGCAGATGGGCAGTCCTAGCACAATATTCAGATTCTTGAAGATATGCTCTGTGCATGTGTGATCGAGTTTGGAGGGTCTTAGGATCAGTTCTTTCCATTGGCGAAGTTTGTATACAACAACAGTTATCAGTCCAACATTTAGATGGCACCGTCTGAGGCTTTATATGGTAGGCGGTGTAGATCTCCGGTGGTTTGTTTAAGTCGAGTGAGGCTAGATTATTGCGCACAAAATTAGTCCAGGATGCTTTGGAGAAGGTTAATGTGATTCAGGATAGACTTTGTACTGCCCATTCCAAATAGAATAGCTATACGGACCAGAAGGTTCGTGATGTTTCCTATATGGTTAAAGAGTCGGTTCTGCTTCGGGTTTGACCTATGAAGGGCGTTATGAAATTTTGGAAGAAAGAAAAGTTGAGTTTGAGGTTCATTAGCCATTTTGAGATATTGAGGTGTGTTGTGGAGGTTGCTTATGAGCTTGCCTTACCTTCCATCTTGGCAGGAGTTCACCCGGTGTTTCATGTTTTGATGCTCCGGAGGCATCACGGTGATCCATCGCACATGTTGGATTTTAGTTCAGTCTAGTTCGGCAAAGATCTATCCTATGTTGATGAGCCAGTGGCAATATTGGACAGGCAGGTTAGAAAGTTGAGGTCAAAGAACATTGCGTCAGTGAAGGTTCAGTGGCGGGGTCAGCCGGTCGAGGAGGTGACCTGGGAGAGCGAGTAGGATATGTGCAGCCATTACCCTCATCTTTTCACTACTTCAGGTATGTCTCCATGCTCGTTCGAGGATGAACTAATGTTTAAGTATAGGAGAAAGTGACGACTCGGCCAGTCGTCTTAAGAATTAACGCCCCGATCCCCTATTAACTACTTTCCCTATGTTTATTTCTGCTATTTTGATTTGCCGGTATGTTCAGTTTTAAGTTTCGGAGAGTTTTTGGATACTTAGTACCTAAATGAGAGCTTAAGTGTTAGAAAGTTGACCATTGTCGGAACAATGTGAACACTTCCTCGAAATGGAAATCTCATGGTTCCGTTAGCTCTGTTGGGTGATTTCGGGCTTAGGGGTGTGTTTGGCTTGAGTTTTGAAGGTCCGTAGCTAATTTAGGCTAGAAATGCAGAAAGGTCGAATTTTGAAGTTTCCGGTTCAGTAGTGAGATTTTTATCCGAAGGTCGAAATGGAATTCCAGAAGTGGGAGTAACTCTATAGTGTTGAATTTGACGTGTGTGCAAAATTTCAGGTCATTCGGACGAGGTTTGTTAGACTTTTTTATCGAAAGCGTATTTTTCGAGTTTTTGAAATTATTATGCTTGAATTCGATGAAAAATAGGTGTTTTGATGTTGTTTTAAGCGTTCTAAAGGTTGGAACAGGTTTGAATGAAGTTATGGAATATGTTGGTAGGTTTCGTTGAGGTCCCGGGGGCCTCGGGATGATTTCGGATGGTTGACGGAAGGTTTTGGAATGGTTTGAAGAAGCTGAAGCTGCTGGTTTTATGTCACAATCGCACCTGCAGTTTGGGTTCCGTAGGTGCGGAGCCGTAGAATCGGCGGAGCAAGCGCATATGCGAATTTGGGGAGGATCAACAAGTTCCGCAGATGCAGGTAATGTACTGCAGAAGCGGTACCGCACTTGCGGATGAGTTACCGCAGATGCAAAAAATGGCCTTTAAGTGAAAGTCGCAGATGCGACGAAGTCCTCGCAGATGCAGAAAAATCTGGGCACAAATATGAAATTTCGAGGGTTAAGTTTCAAAAGTTGGAAATTTGATTCAGAGCTCGGGAGAGGGCGATTTTGAGAGAAAATTGAAGAGGAGATCATTGGGTAATAATTGTTTGACCCTTTCTAGTTATATTCCATCAATCTAAGGTTAGTTTCATCATTTTTTTTTTTGTAGTTTCATCATTTGATTTCGGATTGGAGGTGAAAATTAGGAAAAATTGGAAGAAAGTTCTTTGACCTAGAATTCGACTTTTGATTGGGAATTTGATATTAGATTTGGATAATTTGGTATGCATGAACTCGTGAGAGTAAGAGGGTTCTGAAAATATAAATTTTACCTGATTCCGAGACATGGGCCCGAGGGGCGTTTTGGTCATTTTACCTAATTTCGCGTATTAGCTTAGAATTTATTTGTAGAATCAGTTACTTGAGGTGTTATTTACATTATGAAATTGAATTGAATAGATTTGGGTCATTTGGAATCGAGTACTAGTGGTAAGGACGTAGTTTCAGGTTGAGTATTGAGCCGGTTCGAGGTAAGTGGCTTACCTAACCTTGTGTGGGTGACCTTCCTCTTTGGATTTGATATATTTGATAATTGAAATACCCTGTACGTGAGGTGATGAGTGCGTACTTTTCCTAGTTGTTGGAAATCCGAATTTCATTAAGTAATTACTAGTATGTTATCTTTTCCTGTTTTATTACTTGCATTATTAAGCATGTTGTTAGCTTAGGAAAGCATGTCGAATTAATTCAATTGCCTTACTTGCTCAAACTGCTTTATTTGAATTTTGTGCAGCATGCTAGGCTAGACTATTTGTTTGCCTTAATGTGAAGATTGACATTTCTGAGTATTCCTGTTGTTGTTGTTGTGTATTTACGTTGGGACTGGGGATGTGGGATTCCGGTAGCTCCCCCTTTTTCTGTTTACAATTGGGACTATGGATGTGGGATTCTGGTATATCCTCCTACAAAGTTATATGGAACTATGGGAATGCACCCGGTAGATTCCCCCAGTACTGGGTATTTATGTTGGGACTACGGAAGGGATTCTTGTAGATCCCCGCGTACTTTGAGCTGGGCTATGGGACGGTATCCTGAGCGACTTATTGGATATGTATATTTGGGAATATAGGACGGTATCCCGGAAGATCCTCGATTGATATTATTGGAGTTGAGCTGTATTTCCTTTTGTGTTTACGTTGTTTCTGTATAGTTGTTGTTGTCCTTTATATCATGTGTTACTTTCACTTCTGTACTTATTTATACTGCTATGTTCTACACTGTCAAACTTTATCTTTTATTTAACCTAGGTAGGGCCCTGACCTTCATCGTCACTACTCAACCGAGTTTAGGCTTGGCACTTACTAAGTACCTCTGTAGTGTACTCATGCCCTTTCTGCGCATGTTTTTCATGTGCAGATCCAGGTACTTTGACTTAGTCCTATCACCTTTGAGGCGAGGCGACTGCTCTAACGACTTCGAGGTATATCTGTCGCGTTCGCAGACTGAGGAGTCCCTTTCTATTCTTGTTGTTTAGTATTAGCCCTTATGTATTTTCGTTCTTGTTAGACATTCTGGAGTTAGAGCTATGTAGTATCCTTAGCTTGTGATTCGTGCGTTTCCGGGTCTTGGATATATATGTGTTCATTTTTTAGAGTTAAATATTGTGTATGCCGAGCGGCACATTTAAACATTATTTATTACTTTATTCCTGTTTCAATTTTTTTTACTTCCGCAAATTTGGTTTTTCTTCCGCATTTAGGCTTACCTAGTCATAAGACTATGTACCGTCACGATGGTTCACGGAGGGTGAACTGGGGTCGTGACAGTAGAGGTAGTGCAGAGTTGGCCCAGAGCATCCATAGCTACTGAGATCTGTAGTTTCCTTGGCTTGGCGGGTTACTACCGTCATTTTGAGGAGGGCTTTTCATCGATTGCATC
Source organism: Nicotiana glauca (assembly GCA_026770625.1). Lineage (NCBI taxonomy): Eukaryota > Viridiplantae > Streptophyta > Magnoliopsida > Solanales > Solanaceae > Nicotiana > Nicotiana glauca. The sequence continues at coordinate 9,200 of MU692172.1, forward strand.
CCCTATGACCAAACTGACCAAGAAGGGTACTCAATTTCAGTGGACGGAAGAGTGTGAGGCGAGCTTTCAGAAGCTCAAGACAGTTTTGACTACAACCCCAGTTTTGATATTGCCTATAGGTTCGGGGTCTTACATTGTCAATTGTGATGCCTCGAGGATTGGTCTTGGAGCGGTTTGGATACAGGACGATAGGGTGATTGCCTACGCATCGAGACATTTGAAGGTTCACGAGAAGAATTATCCGGTCTATGACCTTGAGTTAGCTGCCATTATTCACACCCTGAAGATCTGGCACCATTATTTATAAGGTGTACCGGGGGCCTCGGGATGATTTCGGATGGTTGACGGAAGGATTGTGGACTTTTGAGTTGCAGCTTCAGCTGGTTATCTGTCATAACCGCATCTGCGAGTGTAGGACCGCAGGTGCGACGTTGCAGAAGTGGCTCTGTGGTCGCAGAAGCGTAATTGTCGAGGTCTAGCAGGAGCCGCTGGTGCGAGAAGGGTATCGCACTTGTGATACCCCAGGTGCGGAAGGTCTACCCCAGAAGCGGGAAAAAAAGGAAATTAAAGAGAATTCGCAGATGCGACCTTTGGTCCGCAAAAGTGGGACCCCAGATGCGGTAATCGCTGGGTAAAAATATAAAGTTTCAAGGGTTTGGTTTAAAACATGGAAAAATCAAATCGGAGCTCGGGAGAGGGCGGTTTTGGGAGAAAATGGAAGAGGAAATCATTGGATAACAAATCTTTAACTCTTTCTAGTTTCCATTAATCTATAGTTAGTTTCATCATTGAATTTCGGATTGGAGATAAAAATTGGGGAAAAGTTGGAAGAAAGTACTTAGACCTAGAATTCGATTTTTGATTGGGAATTTGACCTTAGATTTGGATAATTTGGTATGCATGAACTCATGAGAGTATGAGGATTCTGAAAATATAAATTTTACCCGATTCCGAGATGTGGGCCCGAGGGGTGTTTTGGTTACGTAATTTTGCGTATTAGCTTATAATTTAATTGTAGAATCAGTTACTTGAAGTGTTATTTATATTATGCAACTAAATTGAATAGATTTGGGTCATTTGGAGTCAAGTACTCGTGATAAAGGCGTGGTTTCGGGTTGATTTTGAGTTGGTTCGAGGTAAGTGGTTTGTCTAACCTTGTGTGGGGGCTCTTTCCCTTAGGATTTGGTATTATTGTTAATTGAAATGCCTTGTACGTGAGATGACGAGCGCATAGTTATGCTAATTGTTGGAAATCCATTTTTTATTAAGTAATTAATAGTATGTTTCCTTTCATGTTTTTATTACTTGCACTATTAAGCATGTCGTTAGCTTAGGAAAGCATGTCTAAGTGATTTAATTGCTTTATCTACTCAACCTGCTTTAACTGAATTCTATGCAGCATCTTAGGCTTGAATTTCTTGTTGCCTTAATATGGAATTTGACATTTCTGAATATTTTCCTATTGCAGCTGTGTAATTTACATTAGAACTACGGAGGTGGAATTCCGGTAACCTCCCATTTCCTGTTTACATTTGGGACTACGGATGTGGGATTTCGGTAGATCCCCCTGCACAATTATATGGAACTACGAGATTGCACCCATTAGATTCCCCAGTACTGGGTATTTATATTTGGGACTACGAAACGAGATTCTGGTAGCTCCCCGCGCACTATGAGTTGAACTACGGGACGGTATCCCGAGAGATCCATTAGATACGTATATTTGGGACTACAGGACGGTATCCTGGGAGATACTCGATTGTTATTTTGGTACTGAGTCATATCTCTTTCTGTGTTTACTTTACCTCTGTAATGTTTGTTGTTGTCCTTTATATCCGGTGTTATTTTTACTGTTGTACGTATTTATAATGTTATGTTCTATTTTGTCGAACTGAATATTTTATCTAACCTCCGAAGGGCTTTCACTTTCCTCGTCACTACCCGACCAAAGTCTAGGCTTGGCACTTACTGAGTACCGTTGTGGTATAATTATGCCCTTTCTGCGCATGTTTTGCATGTGCAGATCCAGGTAGCTCTACTCAAACTTACCATCCTTGAGGCGAGGCGATCCTTTGGAGACTTCGAGGTATATATGCCACGTCCGCAGGCTGAGGAGTCTCTCTCCATTCTCTCTTGTAGTTGCAACCCTTCTGTATTTACTTTGTTTTAGATTATTCTTGAGTTAGAGCACTATGTAGTATCCTTAGCTTGTGATTCATGGGTTTCTGGATTTTGGGAATATGTATTAGTTTTTGAGAGTTTACGTTGTGTATGCCGAGCAGCACTTTTAAATGTTGTCTTATTACTCTATCTCTGTTTTAACTTGTTTTCTTCCACAAATTTATCTTATTTCTACATTTTAGGCTTACCTAGTCGTAGAGACTAGGTGCCGTCAAGATGGTTCATGGAGGGCGAACCGGGGTTGTGACAAGCCTCCTCTCGCGATCACCATGAAGAAAAGGTTGCAACAAAAAACCAGAAAAATCTGATCCTTCTCCGAGCCCAAAAATGGTCCATTGCGCATCTGAAATACACCCGAGGCCCCCGGAACCTCAACCAAACATGCCAACCAATCTTAAAACATCATTCAAACTTGTTCCAACCTTCGGAACACTCAAAACAATATCAAAACACCAATTTATTATCGGATTCAAGCCTAAGAACTCCGAAAACACTCAAATTATGCTTTCGATCCAAAAGTCTATCAAACCTCATCCGAATGACTTGAAATTTTACAAGCACGTCACATTCAACACTACGGAGCAACTGCAACTTCTAGAATTTCATTCCGACCCAGATATCAAAATCTTACTATCGAACCAGAAACTTTAAAAATTCAAATCTCGGAATTTCAAGACTAAATAAGCTACGGACTTTTAAAACATAATCCGAACACGCCACTAAGTCCGAAATCACCCAACGAAGCTAACGAAATCGACGAAATACCATTTTGAGTTTGTTTTCATACTGCTCCGACTATGGTCCAAATTTCTAAAGCTTAAGCTCTTTTTTAAGGACTAAGTGTCCCAAAACACTCCGAAATTCAAAACAAAACATCCCGACAAATTAAAATAGCATAAATAAATACGGAGAAAGCAGTTTATAGGGGATCGGGGCGTTAATTCTTAAAACGACGGGTCGGATCGGGTCGTTACATGTGGGCATAAAATACAGCGTCCCCAAGCAAAAGGGACGTCAGTACGAATAATGTACCGACTATGTAAAACACATAAATAAGAACGTAAAAGACATGGAAGAAATATCGAGTAAATAACTGAACCTGTAAGTCTGGATAACTCTCTACATCATGAAATACTATTAGTGTCATGCATATACGTATGAATGTCATATCGTGCATAGGTACATGTGTTACTAACATTTTTGAGACCCATGAACAGATGATAGAATAATATGATACATGGGGAATCAAGAACATAAGCATCAGTAGTATTTCTACGAATAGAGTCATTTATTGAAATTGTACATTTGCTTGTTTCGTTTGTGTCGTATAGATCATGACAAAAGATATAAGGGATAGACTTAACATACCCGGAATAGCGAAAATTTGTATAATATTTTTGGAAAAGATTATACCGTACTCTCTTAGAATCACAAAATCTCGCGTTACTACTATGCTAAAAAATTTTGTCAGTTGAATAAATCACGTTTGCAAAATTGTACGACGTAATGGAAAGGAAAAACGTTGCTTCAAAACACTTTTAATTTATGCTGCTTGCCGAAGAGCAAAATAGTTCTTATGTTTCATCCTTTACACATTCTCAACAACTTATCCCTTTTTCAAGGTCCATTTGAGCGTGCCACATACATTAATGATGCATGAATCACCATTTTTTAAGCCAAAATTTTCCACGTTAAGTTCTTATCCAAAATATTTTGGATAATACAAATTACTCGTATAATTAAAAATTATCTCAACTTGCTTAAAATACCATTCACTTTTAACAGACTTTATACACCGTACTATCGTGGTCATGTAGTACCTTCTATGGCACTAGTCCATAAATACCAGATATTTTAGCTCGGACCGTATTTTATCCCAAAATATCAAATTTTGATGAAATTCATTTTCTTCCATTCACATACCATTTTGCCTTAACGATTTAACTTATCACTTATTTGAAATAGCGTAACACCTATAAACAAAATAAATCTCATTCTCGAACTTACGTCGATTAACTTACGATGAAACTTCAACGTACTAAAATACGAGATGTAGCATCTCATTTCCGATCTTATATCAATTTATTTATGGCGTAGTTCCACGTACGAAAATATTGGGTGTAACATCATTCCCGCCTTTGGAACATTCATCCTCAAATGTTGACTGAGGCACTTATCAATCTTATAACCCATAGCTCTTGCGAAAACTTTAGTACTCCTCTTGCCATCTAGACGATTGTTATGTGAATGAATCCCAAAGGCCAAGGCATTTCCTCTTTTAAGCCTCTTTCTTACTGTGAGCACGTGATTTTTGTCCTAAGCAAATTATTCCTAAAAATCCAAACAAAATGATCTTTCTTTATTTTTACAATTTTTGTTGATATTTTTGCATTTTTGTGTTAATTAGTTGCATAATAATTCATATTAAAAATACAAAAAATATGCATATACATTAGGATTTTTAATTTTACAATTTTAGTATTAATTCATTTCGAAACAATTTAAGGAAAAATCAAACATATAGCATTTTATTGTTTAAATTAGAAATTGTTATAAAATAGTTATTAAATAAATTTTAGGATTTAATTAATTTTAGTTTAATTTTACAATTTAATAAAATCAGAAAAAATAATTTACAAAATACAAAAATAAAAATAAATACAAAGTTATAAAGTGGGAATACAAATTTGGGCTGATATAACTTAGCCCAAACCAGTGCATTTCAGTCCCAATATGCAAATTGCAACCCCAAGCACAAATTCCCTACCCGGTCAGCCTCAGCCCTAACTAAACGACGTCGTTTGAGAAGCATTTAATCCCAGCCCTTGATAATCCTTGATCCAACGGTCACAAGACCTGATCTCATTAAAAATAAAACGACATCGTATAAGATGATAACCAATCTGAGCCGTTCACATTCATTTAATCCAAGGGCTGATAGTTAATGAGCAAATTAAATATAGTTACAATATTTCAGGAAAAATCAAAACATATTTTTTCTCGTCGTCTTCCCCAAACCCTAGCCGCCTTGTTTCCCCACCGACCTCGCCGGAACCCTACCGGCGGGAAACGTCACCTACGCCAACGAACCCCAAATTCACACCCTAAAATCCTCTTCTCATCCTGATTCCACCCATCTACTTCACTGCCTTCGAATCATTCCCCATCGTCTCGAATAACCAAAGTTGTCTCGCCGGAACCCTAATTCCGGCGAATAACACTTCACCCAACCCAACTTAAATTAACACCGTATCACCTTCTGGCCTTCCTCTACACGATCCTTGAAATCTTGAACCTCAAACCCAACTGGAACAGTTCGAATTTTACTCTGAAAGTTCTCCGGTGAGTCAAAGATCACAAAAAATGCCACAAGACGGCCCTCCTTTATTCTTAAAGATTTTTATGCCTAAAAGATTGTCCGGCGGTTAAAAAGCTAAGTTTTCTTTTCTTTTTCTGTTTCTTTTTCTTTTATTTTTTGCATGTGATTATTTTTATATTTTAATTGTTTGCTGATTGTTATTAGTCTAATTAGGGTTATCTTTCAAATTCTGTTTTAAATATATAGTATTTTAGGTTTAAAATTTGACATGATTAGGTTTTTAA
>MU692181.1:0-29438 GCA_026770625.1 Nicotiana glauca
AAATGAATTAAGAAAAGATAAAAATCTTTAAACAATTGGAAAGAAGAGATGAACAGAGTGGATTAAAAAAAAATAAAATAAAAAAATAATAATAAAATAAAATAAAATAAAATAATAAAAAATAAAAAATAAATATATATATATAAAAAAATAAATAAATAAATAAATAAATAAATAAATAAAAAGGGGGTAATTTCTGTCATAATTAAGGTAAAATATAAACATTATAAGTTTGCATAATAAGAGAGAGAGAGTACCGAGTAGGATTTTTACAATATATAATTTTAACGTTTTTTTACCACAAAATTTTACCATCAGTAAATCTTAAATCTAGATTATTTTACTTTACTATTTTACTTTGTAAAACCAAATAAATATAATGATAAAAATAAGTCTTCTAGATCTTGGTTTGTGGCTTCTATTGAGGCTGTTTTAATTATATATTCTGGATTAATTATTTCTAATTTACACATGACTTTGTTGTTTTTCCAATATTTTAAGGGTTTTCTCCTATATATATATATATATATATATAACGCCGTTTGAATCATATTTACATATATACACGTATAAACGCCGTTTGAATTATATTTCAGCCACTGTGGGCAACATTATCATCATATACCAGTTGATCAGGTGGTGGTGCGTATATAACGCCGTAACCTTTTCCCATAACCCTTATACATATATTTACATATATACGCGTATATAACACCATCTGGTCATGGGTCAATGCACATGTATGAAATGCATGAAAAATACGTAATAATCTTAATATTCCTTCCGGATAACTTTTTTCAACTATGTATTATTCCAAGACCCATGAATAGGAAATAATAGTATTTTTCACAGGGAATCAAGAATATAGACACCCCTAATAAATCTATGAATAGAGTAATTCATGAAAACTGTATATTTGCTCGTTTCTTCAATATAATTTGGACCATGCCAAAAGAAAAAAGGGAGGGCCTTAACATACCTATTCCTTGAATTATTTGCACGAAATGAAGCTTCTGCTTCTTTAAATCTTGTGAACGAAATTTTGCTGCCTTTGACAGTTGAACAAAATTAATTCAGAAGGCAAATTCTGTTGCAAGCCTTTTAAATGAAAGTGATTTGGAGTTTGAATTTTTGAAAACAAAGTTCTGTTCCTAAGACTTTAAAGGCAGAGTCTTTAAAATGGAATGGGTTTGAAAATATCTAACGTTTGGAATTCAATGTTCAGAAAGCAAGAATAATGTTTTGTTCTTAAGACTTAAATGAGTTAATATGACCAATATGACTAAGACTTGAATGAGTTACACGCTTCCTCCACTAAGCATATATGACCAATTGGTCATATATTTGAATAGTCTATCTATTGCCACGTGGGGGGTGAAGATTATAAATTTTTATCCACTTATTAGTTAAATGAGTAATGTCCTGTTACCCAGTAATTAATCAATTACCCGCATAATTTAAAAATTATCACAAATTACTTAAAATTCTATTTATCTTTAAAATACTTCATATACACTTTATATATTAAACTACCGTGGTCATACGGTATTGGTTCATAATTATCGGGTATTATTGCTCGACCCGTATTTTATTCCAAATTGTCTACTTTCAACGAAACTCGTTTTCGTTAATCCGTGTACCCCTTTATCCCTCATAACACTTATTTATCGCTTGTTAATATGTTAATGTCAAGATGATCTCATCCCCGATTCTACATCGGTTAACCGAAGACGAAACTTTTAATGTATGAAAATCGCGAGATGTAACATCTTTACCCCCTTTGAAACATTCGTCCTCGAATGTTCAACTTCCCATGATCTATGTAACTTTGGCAAGGTCGTCTCTGTAACAACACCACTACCAAATCTCCCCGTAGAAGCTTAATAACCCAACGACAAACAAGATCATAATTATGAATAGCGATAATGGCTTCACATGAACAACGACAATAACCAACACAAGAATTTATACACGTACCTTATGATTATGACGTCTCAGTCAGACCCTTCTTTGGAAGAAGAAATAGGTAGGGATATCTAGATTTCATGTCTTCCTCGGCCTCCCAAGCCATTTCTTCCACATTGTTGTTCCTCCAAAGTACTTTCAAGGAGGCTACCTCCTTATTCCGCAACTTGCGAATTTGTCGGTCTAGGATGGTAACCGGAACTTCCTCGTATAATAAATCCTCTGTAATATGTACATCATCCCTGGGCACCAATTGGGTAGGATCGCCAATGCACTTTCTTAACATAGACGTGAAAAAATGGATGGACAGACTCCAATTTCGAGGGCAATTCTAACTCATAAGCTACTCGGTCCACTCTCCGAATGATCCTATAAGGCCCAATATACCATGGGATAAGTTTGCCTTTCTTGCCAAACTTCATCACACCCTTCACAGGCGACACCTTCAATAATACCCAGTCATCAACCCCAAACTCTAAATCTCGACGTCGCACGTCTGAATATGACTTCTGACGGCTCTGAGCTGTCAATAGTCGATCCCGGATAAGCTTTACTTTTTCTATGGCTTGCTGAACCAGGTCTGGCCCGTGTAATACAGATCCTCCGACGTCGAACCACCCTATATGCGACCTACACTTTCGTCTGTAAAAAGATTTGTATGGAGCCATCTGAATGCTGGAATAGTAGCTATTATTATATGCGAATTCAATAAGTGGCAGATGATCATCCCAGCTTCCTTTGAAGTCTATTACACAAGCTCGCAACATATCCTTCGGTGTTTGAATAGTACGTTCAGCCTGTCTGTCTGTCTGGGGATGAAATGTTGTACTAAGACTTACTTGAGTCCCCAATCCCTTTTGGAAGGACCTCTAGAAGTTAGCTGTAAATTGAGCTCCTCTATCCGAGATAATAGATATAGGGACACCATGCAGTCGTACTATCTCCTTGATATAAAGCCTCGCAAAACCTTATGAGGAATACGTAGTTCTAACGGGCAGAAAATGGGTTGACTTTGTGAGCCTATCAACAATCACCCATATCAAATCAAACTTACACTGGGTACGAGGTAAGCCTATGATGAAGTTTATATTGATTATTTCCCATTTCCAAGTCGGAATCTTCATAGCCTGCAATAATCCACCGGGTTTTTGATGCTCAATCTTAACCTGCTGACAGTTAGGGCATTGAGCAACAAATTCTGCTATATCCTTTTTCATTCTGTCCCACCAATATATTTCCTTGATGTCATGATACATCTTTGTCTCTCCTGGATGGATAGAATAACGGGAATAGTGAGTGTCACACCACTTTTTTCCTACACCCCGTAAGGGTATACAGGAATTTTTCCTATTAAAGGACAATCGAAATGGGATTTATTATTAAAATATTCAAAGTCGCCACTTGAGAGATTTATGGTATCCCAAGTTACCGGTTTGAATCCCGAATCGAGAAAAGTATTGACTCTGTTTAATAGTTCGCGAACCAGAAATCCGAGTAAGGAATTCTGTTAATCCGGGAGAAGATGTTAGACATTTTCGAGTTCCGTAGTTCTAGCACGGTCGCTCAACTGTTATATTCGGCTTAATTATTTGATTTTAAATAATTATGAACCTATGTGCAAATTTTAACTTGTTAACCGCTTTTGTTTGTTTTTTAGAGAAAATTGCAACGTTATTAAAACACGTCTCAAACCAAGTCGCATAAATGCACCCATTGTCTTTGACATATTTTAACGTCGTTGAGATTTAGATTTGGGTCACATAAATGCGCACTCGAGTTTAAGGAAATTGATTATTAGAATAACGCGCCTAAAATGACTACGCGTTTGCAATTTTGCGAGGGCCATAAAAATTTCACTAAATGGCACGCTTCGAATTATAAGGACTAAACAAGATCGATTAAAATCAAGGTCATGCAATTGAGGTTTTATTTGGCACGGCGCACCTCGATTCCTTTCAATTCCAAGCTAGCACAACTAAATGGGCTAAATCTTCCCCAACCCCACCCCTTATTTTTAGGCACAATAATTCTTGTTCATTAGGACGAAACAAATCCAAAGCATACAAAATATAAAAATAAATAAATAAAGAGAAAAAATAATAACACTCATAGCTATACATTCAAAATAGTAGAAGAAATGAGAATCAAAGAAAGCTATAGTTCATGTAAAAGCAAAATGAGTCTGCATAATTAGTTTTTGCATAACTACTGTTTTAACAGCCAAAGGGATCACTCCAATTTGTTCAAAGCAAGAAATTAAAGCATAACTTAGAATATCGAGCAGACCCAACAGTGAGAATAATTTCAAAGAAATTTCAGCACTCATCTCACGCTGAAACCAACAAGAATCAACAAAACTACCCATGTAGATCGTAAATATGCATCATTAATTAGACATTCACTCAACACACATACCACTAATCTGATTTCACTTAAATATTCCGCAACTAACAAAAAATCAATAAGATTCATGAAGAAATTGCATCACAGAGTAGTCACGCCTAAACTGACTTGCAAACATTTTTTATTTTAACAAAATCTCAACTAACTGAAATGCAAACTGAAAAAAAACTTACTTCAGTCTTTTAATACTCAACAATGAACCTAGCCAATTAGAATTGGCACTCAAAGTTAGCACTCAAACTGTGCAAAATAGGGCAGGTTTTGAATGCAAAAGTAGCACTCAAAATCGTGCAAATATGTTGCCCAAACAGTGCAAAACAGGGCAGATTTTCAGCAGGGACAATAGTCTGGACAAATGTCCAAAAATACTGTACGTATCAGCTCGATCTACTGCTGAAATTGAATTCTTCAGCAACTCGAAAGAGAAAAATTACTATGGCAGTAACAAGGCAGATGAAATTTGGACAAAAGAGGGAAATTAGAGCAAATATGAGCATACATAATCAACGAAATAATTTGGCTTCAACACCCCTTTAGACCAATGCAAAACTAAATCAAACACGACAAGAATGAACCAAACTTTGTCATGGAACCCAAGTTAAATCAGCTCATCACTTGGACAAGTGATATCTACATCAGATGATGCTTCATAACAAATGCGAATCACTAGATTTCATCCGTTTGTAACATGTTCTGATAAGTGCAGCTGATTGATCCACAAAGCAGCAGTAAACAAAACTAATTGGGTGACAATTTCTTGAACTCGTATTGAATTAGAGATGTACAAAAAATTCTGCAATCGTCACTGAATTGACAAACATATGCAACACCTCATCAAACAACCACAGGCTCGATCAAGCCTCAATCATTCCTACCAAAGTCAAGCAATTCCATCCTCTATCACTGTGTTAGATGAAGACCAGATCACGCATACAACATCCAATCGATACATAGTTAAGAAGAAAAATTGAAAGTGAAGAATATAGCTCACATTCTGAAATCAATCATGAGCTAATCATACCATGACAGGAAACAACAACAGAAGACAATTTTAGAGAACTCATTTTAATATGTACACAGCCAAACCAAACCAGAAATAGGCGTAAAAATGGCAAACAAATGCACTACGACCAACAGTCACCAAGATTCAAATAGTTCCAAACCAGTTGAACTCGAATTCTCAATATATTTCTGAATCAAATGCCAAAAATAGGCTACAAGAGATAAAAAAATGAACCTGAATCAGTAAACAACCCGTTTAACTTTGCTCGAGCTTCGAATGCTAATGAAATCTGGAAGCTAATGAGTAGAAATCAGAAGCTCAGACAACAACAGACTCAACAACTTTCAATCGATCACCATTTTCAAACAAAGCTCCAGCCCAGAAGGAGATCATGGAATGTGTATTTCTCTGATTTTTCCTTTTTTTTTATCTTCTTTGAAAAGTAGTAAAAAAAAGAAACCAGTTCAAAGAGCAATGAACATTTTTATATCTTCTCTTGTTCTGGAAAACTGAACTCCAACAGTCGACTCTGTAATGACCCGATCGGTCGTTTCGAGCCCTAGCATGTCATTTAGTAGTCTGAGGCCGTGAGCAGCTTCATTTCAGGAATTGTGACTTGTCCGCATGGTCGGAATTTAAATTCAGGAAGATCGGAGTTCAATTAGATGAAAATTCTCATTTGAGAAGCTTAAAGTTGAAAGAATCAACTAGGATTGGAATTTTGCATAAAAGACCTCGGAATCAGGATTTGAAGGTTCCAGCAGGTTCATATGATGATTTTGGACTTGGGCGTATGCCCGGATCGGGTTTTGGATAACCCGGGAGCATTTTGGCGCCTATTGTGGAAGTTAGCATTTTAGAAGGACTTTCTTAAGTTTGGCTTGAAGTGTATTTCAATGATATCGATGTCCGTTTGGGATTACGAGTATGTGAATAGCTCCGTATGGTGATTCTGTAGTTGGGAGCGCGATCGGAAGTGAATTCGGAGGTCCGAAGGCCATCTTGAAGCCATTTGGCTAAAGTTAGAATTTGAAGGTTTTGGGAAGTTTGACCGGAGGTTGAATTTTTGATTTCGAGGTCGGAATCCAATTCCGAAAGTTGGAGTAGGTCCGTAATGTCAAAATATGACTCGTGTCCAAAATTTGAGGTCAATCGGACGTGATTTGATAGGTTTAAGCATTGGGAATAGAAGTTGTAAAGTTCAAAGTTCATTAAGCTTGGATTGGGGGCTGATTGATGATTTTAGCGTTGTTTGATGTGATTTGAGGCCTTGAGCAAGTCCATAATGTGTTTTGAGATTGGTTGGTAGGTTTGTTTGAGGTCCCGGGGGCCTCGAGTGGATTACGGGTTGTTAACGGATCGAAATTGGAATTTGGAAGAGAGCTGAAGGCATCTGGTTGCTGGTATTTTCGCTTCTGCGGTTGGTTGACCGCAAAAGCGGCACTGCAGAAGCAAACGAGGAGCCGCAAATGCGGTTTTTGGTCAAAGCTTGAGGACCGTAGGTGCGGTCTAAATTCCGCAGAAGCGGAACCACATCTACGGAAGGGGCATCGCAGACGCGGAAAAGAGGGCCTTGGGGAAGGACCGCAGATGCGGTCAAGGCTCTGCAAAAGTGGAACCGCATCTGCGGTGGTATGATCGCAGAAGAGAAAAAGGGGCTAATCCAGGGAAGCCGCAGAAGCGGCCTTCTGTCCGCAAAAGCGGATCCGCATAAGCTGCTATAATTCCGCAAAAGCGGAAATGACTGGAGGCAAGGGCTTGTTTTAAACCGGGATTTTGGTTCATTTCACCCATTTTGCATGGGTTGGGGGCGATTTTTGGAGAGCTTCAAGGAGGGATTTCATTATCAATATTAAGATAAGTCACTCCTATTTATTTCCAAGTTAAATACAAGACTATACCATGGATTTAGGCATGAAAATTAGTACAAAAATTGGGATTTTGATGGGAAACCTAGAAAATTATATTCTTGGAATTTAGTAACGATTTTGAGTATGGAATTAAGAGAAAATCATATATTTGAGTTCCTAAGGTCATGGGTAACCTTTATCTTCGAGAAATTTCGGATTCCGAGTACGTGGGCCCGAGGTTATTTTCGTTAATTGTTCATTCGGGGTTAGGAATTATTATAAATTGGGTTGTAAAGTATAATTTAGCATATATTAATGAATTTATATGATCGTTGGCTTGTTTTGGAGAATTGTGCGTTGGTGCAAGTCTTCGGAAGAATGTAGAATGCCGGTTGTGGATCTTCGGAGCGAGGTGAGTCTCCTTTCTAATCTTGTGAGGGGGAATTTACCCCATAGGTGAAGTGATTGATTATGTGCTCCTAATTGTGGGGGCTAGGTACGCACGATGTGACGAGAGTCCATGTGTAGCTACTATTATGCTATTGTCCGGGTAGTTAGGACCCATCAGCATGTTATACTTAGATTAATTATGAACCCATCGATGACTTGAATTGTTTAAATCACCTTTGATTAGTAAACAAATTTAAAAGAGATTAAACATCATTCTTGAATTGTTAAACAGAGAATTGGCTTATTTGGATAATTATTCCCCGATAAAATTCTAATTGGCTATCTGAGCATGTATCTTACGTGTACCTGCGTCGTGTGAATGATTCGCGAGTGGGGTAATAGATCGCATTAAATTAATAAATGGATTTCTAAAGAGACTTAAGCTTCGTTTTCTCAAATTATTAAAGAGAATTGGCCTTTCTTGGATGATTGCTCCATGTTGAATTCTTGACTGATTGTCTATCTGTGTGTGTTTATTTTGGACCGGGCCGAATGCCTCAACAGATTAATAGATGCATCTATAGGCGCGCCGTCGACCCTCAGCAAGTGTACATTTATTTCTGTTGGATCGGGCCGTCGCCTCGGTATGATTTGCGCATGCTTGTATTTCTTCCTAGACTTATTTAAGTCGTTACATGCCTCACTTTGGCTCGATATCATCTTGTTAAATAATGAAAAGAAATCTTGGAAAATTTCCTATGAAAGAATTACATGTTTACTTGTTTCCTCTATCTGGATAAAAATCATGTTAGAAAATAAATCCACTGTTGATATGTATATTGAGAATAAATAATCGTTGGACCATTAGAGTGTGTCAAAGTTGACCATCTCGTCTCTACCCCTTCGGGATTAGGCGGGACACTCACTGAGTACACATTGATTACGTACTCATACTACACTTTTGTGCATTTTTGTTGCACAGGTATATATACCTCTAGCAACCTATTGGGTGAGCAACATGGATGATGCTGTGACTAGGTGAGCTTCATCATTGAGGCGACCACAGCTAGAGTAGTTCCTTCTAATGTACTGTATTTACTTTTCGTCCACTGTATTTCGGGCGGATGTTGTATTTTATTTCCCCTATCAGTAGTCGCTCATGTACTTGTGACACCGGGTTTCTAGGATGGTTTACAACAGATTTGTATTAATTGTTATTATTTAAATTTGAATTCTAAAAGGAAAACCGTTAGATTTTCAAAAGTATTAGAAGAGGAAATAAATTGATAATTTAGTTGGCTGGCCTGACAGAGGTGTCCGGCGGCACCACGACCCTTAGTGGATTTTGGGTCGTGACAGACTCGATATAAACTCAATCCATCTTCGCTTTTGAAAGGAATCAGAGAAAGACAATGAAAACTTTTTTTCAGTTTTTTTTAAAACAGAACTCAGAATCAAAAACCAAGAAATAGAAATTTTGAGCCTTTTTTCTAGAATTCGAACTGAAAACCCCAAGAAGATTCCATGAAAAAACTAATGGTTTCTCTAACTTTCTTTTTAAATCTCGCAGATTCTTAAAAAATTTCCCCCGTCTCAAAATCGGAACTAGCTCTATTTGAAAATGAGTCCCTTAATAAATGTGGGGCTCGGATAGAACGAAATCAATCCAACGCCTTACATCATCCAGCGAATCAATCTCAGAACCTTCCAATCGTGAGATAAGTCTCAAAATCGAGCGAGTTAAAGAAGAGGGGAATATTGGTATCAAAAGCCATTAGAACGGTAAGAGGAGAGATGGAGGGATGTGTGGGTTAGGGATTTGGTGCTCACTCGCTTGGATTTGGGCTGAAATCGGGGTTGGATTCGGGAGTTATTTGGAGAAGAAGAACAATGCTCGTGGAGTTAGGGATTTGGGATTTTTGGGTCCTCTGTATGACTGTTCGCGTGTGTATTAGAGAACGGGTCGGGTTTGAAGGATATCTGGGCCAGATGGGGCGGGTTCTGGGGTACTGGGCTCGAATATATTAAGGGGAATTGGCCCAAGCTGATTTCCCTCTTTTGTTTTTCTTTCTTTTTATTTTTTTCTAATTTCTTTTAAGTTCAAATTAAGAATAAAACCTAAATTAATTCCTAATCACCTAATTAACCTAAAGAAAAATACTAATTAACCCTAAATAATAATTGTCAAAATTAATTAACCAACCAATTAAAAGGAAAACTACTCCAAATTGAAGTTTTAGAATAAAAATTCAAATTAAACTATTTTTATGATTTTCATTTTATAAAATAATTTAATAACTAAATAATTCTTAAAATATTGCAAAATTAACTCCTAAATGCACATGCAATATATTTTTTTTGTATTTTTTCACTAATTAAAATGCACACATAAAATGCAA
Organism: Nicotiana glauca; assembly: GCA_026770625.1. NCBI lineage: Eukaryota > Viridiplantae > Streptophyta > Magnoliopsida > Solanales > Solanaceae > Nicotiana > Nicotiana glauca. Next base: position 10,011 of record MU692181.1, read on the forward strand.
ATAATTAACAGAAAATGCCACAAAACATTCACAAAATTCCAAACACTGAAATAAATTATTTTGTTTTGAATATATGATAGTAATTCATATAGGGAAAAAATCACGTGCTCACAGCTGCCCCTCTTTGCTCGAAAATCGGAAGGGTTTTCGTGCAACGATAAAGTGAGCGGATACGAGCGATTTTTCCCCGTTTGAATACTCTGTGGGAAGCATTTTTGAAAGATTTGACCGCGCCCTTCTTCCGAGGTTGCCTACATATTCTTGGCTAAAAAGGAATCAGGTCAGTGTAGTTCAGGAATATCTGGTAGTTGGGACTACCATGAAGCTGTGATTTCATTGTTGTTGTTGCTGCTGCTACTGCTTACTGAACCCCTTATTACACCATGTCAAAATAAAAAAAAGCTAGACTAGGCTATGATCTATGTATTACATAAATCCTATCTATATCTTCAAACTTGCTCTCGTGGTTCTTCTTGCCTTGTTGACTGGTATTCTCCCGGTGAAATCCCTTTGTTGCCGCCTTGAATTGTAATCTGAGATGTTTTCCCTTTCTCCAGGTGGATGCCTGACTGCCAACTACACTTTGCGATGTTTTTCCTTTCTCCAGGTGGACTCCTGACTGCTGAACTGTATTTCGAGATGTTGCCCCTTTCTCCAGGAGGACACCTGACTGCTGCACTTGAATGTATTCCCATGCTCTCCAGGCGGGCTCCTGATTGCTGAACTTGAAATGTATTCCCATGATCTCCCAGCGGGCTCCTGATTGCTAAACTTGAAATGTATTCTCATGCTCTCCAGGCGGGCTCCTGATTGCTGGACTTGAAATGCATTCCCATGCTCTCCAAGCGGGCTCCTGATTGCCAAACTTGAAATGTATTCCCATGCTCTCCAGGAGGGCTCCTGATTGCTGAACTTGAAATGTATTCCCATGCTCTCCAGGAAGGCTCCTGATTGCTGAACTTGAAATGTATTCCCATGCTCTCCAGGCGGGCTCCTGATTGCTGAACTTGAAATGTATTCCCATGCCCTCCAGGCGGGCTCCTGAGTGTTGAACTTGAAATGTATTCCCATGCTCTCCAGGCGGGCTCCTGATTGATGAACTTGGAATGTATTCCCATGCTCTCCAGGCGGGCTCCTGATTACTGAACTTGAAATGTATTCCCATGCTCTCCAGGCGGGCTCCTGATTGCTGAACTTAAAAGGTATTCCCATACCCTTCAGGCGGGCTCCTGAGTGCTGAACTTGAAATGTATTCCCATGCTCTCTAAGCGGGCTCCTGATTGCTGAACTTGAAATGTATTCCCATGCTCTCCAGGCGGGCTCCTGATTGGTGAACTTGAAATGTATTCCCATGCTCTCCAGGTAGGCTCCTGATTGCTAAACTTGAATATATTCCCATGCTCTCCAGGCGGGCTCCTGATTTCAACAAAAATAGACTAAACAAAGAAAATTTTCTGCCCCAGTTTGGTGGTTGGGCACAAATGTGAGTGTAAAACTGAATCATTCTACCAACTATTATTAAGAATTTAAAGCTAAGTCCTATTATCCAAAGAGGTCCTGACAACTAACAATTATAGATCTAAGCTGTATCTTCTAAAGGTATTACTTCCGCTAAGTCCTATTATCTAAGAGGGTCTTAAACTACATCCTATTATCCAGGAAGGCCTTGAAAATCAAAATCAAGTCTTGTCCTAAAAAATGACACTTTTACAACTGAATTATACTACCCTACGACAGAATTATGCTACATCTTGTGATCTAATGGAAATATTAAAACTATGTTCCATTATCCAGGGGGTGTCCTGAAAACTCCTAATTGATTCCTATCTTAAACATGCAAACTTTGAAACCAACTTACCTTCCTCTATGCTATTCATGATTGTTTTGAATTTTAACTAAGCCACATTTTCCAAGAGGGGTCCTGAGTTTACGGTCAAACCTGATTAGTTCTTGCTCTTCCCTTATAGAGAGTTCCTCCAAAACAAACGAATTTTTTTGCCACCGTTTCAATCAAAGGAAAATTTTGTCAGTTTAAAATGGTGGTTAGCTGATGCCATTCTTGCTGAAGATCTTTCCGCTACATTGTTTTGTTTTTACTGGATTCCCCGAACTGGCCCTGAACCACTTGACTTTCTGACTGACTTTCAAACCCCATGACCTTTGATGACCCGAGTGTTCTATACCCATACTATTGTTTTACACCTCTTATCCCTTTATCTGAACCTTTGCGTCTCCCATGAAATTACCAAATTATCCCACCGACGGAACTTCCAGTGACTCATTATGTCCCACTTTACATCATGCTATCTTTGGTATGCTCTGACCAAGCTGTGCTTTGCAATTTTGGAAGTTGGTAGTGAGCTTTGAAACCCTTTCTTTTTGCTCAAACAAAATCAACATTGAAACAACTTGGAGAAATAAAACCCAAAAGAAAATGAAATGCAATGACTTTGCGAGTTAAGGATAAGAAGAATCCAAAACCGGATGACTGCTGAAAGGGAGAAAGAAAATAAACTTATCTGAGTGGAACAACTGGTACCAATGATCATGACATGCATTTTGGATTAATCGGCCCAATCTGTCGAACCAATCAACTTTCAGTTGTCATACTTTGTTGCCCCAGAATTTCCATAACTAAACTTCTTCACCCAAACCTTGACCTTGTTCATCCTGTGGTGCCTTGGAACGTTTTTCGCCAACAAACCTTTCTCATTCGTTCATCTCTCAACTTACTTTCGCCTTAAGGTGCCCGTGAGGGTTTTCACCAACAAGACTCTCTCATTTTTTATTTCTCTCAGCTCCCATCGCCTTACGGTGCCTGTGAGAGTTTTCACCAATAAGACTCTCTCATTTTCAATCTTTCTTGCTTGGACCAGTGTGTTGCCCTTGATATGGATCACCTCTACTTACTCAACTTGGCATTTCTCGAAGACTAATCAGAAGGTCTTTCTTTGGACCGTAACGTGGACTTTTGGACAAGGTTAGAAAGAAGGGGTATAAAAGGCTCAAAACAATTCAAATGGGTTAAAAATTATAACTTTCGGAATCAGATTTCTTACAACAACCACAACTTCTGCCCCAGTTTCTTCCTTGGGGACTTTTGGATTTTTATTTTGATGGGACCGAACCGTGAGGCTGCCTACGTATCCTTAAAAGGAATCAGGTCAAACGTAGTTCATGTCATAGAAATTACTTTGTTATTGTGATTTTTCTTTCCTTTTTCTTCCTCTTTCTCTTTTTTTTTCTTTCTCTCTCTTCATTTTCTCTTTTTGTTGTTTTGTTGTTTTTTTCTTCTTTTTTTTCCCTTTTCTTCTCTCTCTTTTCATTCTTTTTCTTTTTCTCTTTTTCCTTTACTTATATTTCACGCTTGCGTTTCTGATTTTTTGCTACTGATTCCAAAAGAGGGGTATGAAAGGAAATAAATTAGGCTCAAAGGGGGTGATAAAGGATAAAGTATTTAGATAGCAGAACAAAATACCTTCATCATTCCAATCTCCAAAACATGCCAAGTACGAACAACACAATTAAATAAACCAAGGAAAATATTGGTAACATCTTTGATTTGACCCAGACCTGATAATCATATCCACAAATTTGCCTTCTACACCTGTTAACTGCAAAGCACCATTGGACAACACTCTCACTCTCATTACCATGAACGGCCCCTGTCGAATTGGGAAATCTTGCCTTTAGCTTCAACCCGATGCGACATGATGGAGTGCCTTCACTTATTTCCCTCAAATGTCCTTACATCTTCAAAATTGTTTCATTGCCTCATGACTAAACTGACTTTCTTAAGACCGGGCTGAGAATTTTGCATGCATGTCATGTCACTGGGACCATCATAAAAAGAATTGTACAAAAAGAAAAAGAAAATAAAAACGATCAGGAGTGATGAAAAAGGAAAATTGCATTTTATTGAAAATAAAGGATAACAAGGTTTGTTCATCAAACAAGCGAAAAGTAAAAGTCTAGGTCACAACCCTGGAATGACCCAAATAGAAAGGAAAATAAAGAAAACTACCAAAACTCCCTCCGAGTAGGGAGAGGAGTGACTTCCCAATTGCTAAGCTTCACATTCGGCCCGACAAAATGCACTTCTTCATTACCAGAAACTTCCCCAATTTCTACCGTGTTCACTTCATAAAATAGCCTTCGGACCCTCTCAAATCAACTCCTCGCCCAAGACAACCATAGGCTTTGGAACTGCTGACACCGGACGCCTCACTGCCCCTGACTTGACAAAAGTTCTGAAGAGGTGTGGGATAGGCCTAGAGAGCGGCCATGCTTTCTTTTCCAACTTTGTAGCCTTCTTCACATCACCCCCTGTATGCTTGAACCCTAGACCAAATGTACCCAGATTTTTACACAGAGATACTGGTTGCACGATACCTTGCAAAGATGCGCCCAGAACTTTACCCGGCACAAAACCATACTTCAACATCTCATTAGCTACCATGCAGATCGAAGGTGATAGCCTCGGCCTTGGAATGCATTTTCCTTCAAGAATCCTTTCTACAGACATCATTTCGGAAGTTTGATAAGCTAAAGGTCCTTTATCATCTCCGGCCTCAATAAATGGGACAGCTGAATCTTCATAAAGGGATACATCCTCTTCCCCACGCACAACTATCTCTTGTTTGTCCCACTCAAATTTCACCACTTGATGTAGTGACGATGGCACTGCCTTAGCCACATGTATCCAAGGCCTACCCAATAACAAATTATACGGGGTAACCACGTCTAGCACTTGAAATTCCACAATAAAACCAACTGGCCCTATCACCAAATCAAGCGTTATATCTCCAGCAGAACCTTTTCCCTTCCTGTCAAAACTTCAAACACCTACACCGTTCATGTGGATTCTTTCGATGTCAATCTTCAACTTTTGCAAAGTGGACAGAGGGAAAATATTTGTACTAGATCCATTATCAACCAAAACCTTGGGGACAAAATAGTTTTCGCATTTTACCGTGATACAAAGAGCTCGATTGTGTTCCATACCCTCTATAGGAAGCTCATTGTCTGCAAAAGTGGTCCTATTTGCTTCGAAAATCCTGCTAGCAATCTTTTATAATTGATTTACTGTGATATTATCAGGAACATGTGCCTCGTTCAGAATCTGCATTATGGCCCCGCGGTGTTCATCCGAATGTGCCAACAAAGATGACAGAGAAATATTGGCTGGAGTTTTCCTTAACTGTTCAACAATGGAATAGTCATGCATTTTCATCTTCCTCAAGAACTCTTCGGCCTCATCCTCGGTAACCGGTTCCTTCAATGGCATTTGGCTGTCCTTGAAGAGCTTGGCCTTCCTTAATTCTTTGGGGGTAAGACATCCTCCGAAATGAGTCGGTCCTCCGATCTCAACAAATTCTTCCTCCACTTCTTTTCCCTTGTGTGTCATTGTCCCTCGTTTATAGTTCCATGGGACATCTTTTGCCTCAACCGCTGGCCAATCATTCACTAATTTAATAGCAACAAGGGTAATGGGAGACCCTTTCACAACTACAATAGGCTTGCTTGGCATCACTAGTACCACCAACTTTGGCTTTTTTCGACTTGCCCTGACACCGTTCGCAGACCCTTTTGCAAACATCACACGTTTTCTAGGTACCTCATCTTGCTCCACAATCTTAGCGGGTTTTTCAATTTCAATGGGAGGCCCAAAGTGATGAGTGCGACAGTATGGATCCGAGGTCTTGAAAGTTGGTTTTGCACCGTAGTATTGGGCATCAGGAACTCCGAACAAGGTTTCACTAGAAGATAGCGGGATGCTGGCCAGGGGAGGAGCTGGGACATGTTGCGGGGAGAGATCAACAACATTGGGAATCTGGGATAGTGATGGTAGTGGGACGAAAGCAAGATTTTCAATGTAGTTGGTGGGGAATGAAGGTAGAGGGTGCCCACTAATCCAAGCGAGTCCCTTAATGAATGTGGGGCTCAGATTGAACGAAATCAATCCAACGCCTCACATTCATCCAGCGAATCATTCTCAGAACCTTCAGATCGTGAGATAAGTCTCAAAATCGAGCGAGTGAGAGGAGAGGGTAATATTGGCATCAGAAACCGTTAGAACGGTAAGAGGAGAGATGGAGGGACGCGTGGGTTAGGGATTTGGTACTCAATCGCTTGGATTTGGGATGAAATGGGGGTTGGATTCGGGTGTTCTTTGGAGTAGAGGAACTGTACTCGTGGAGTTAGGGATTTGGGATTTTTGGGTCTCTGTATGACTGTTCACGTGTGTGTTAGAGAACGGGTGGGGTTTGGAGGGTATCTGGGCCGGATGGGGCGGGTTCAGGGTATTGGACTCGAATAGATTAAGGAAATTGGCCCAAGATCATTTCCTTCTTTTGTTTTTCTTTCTTTTCATTTTTTTCTAATTTCTTTTAAGTTCAAATTAAGAATAAAACCTGAATTAATTCCTAATCACCTAATTAATCTAAAAAAACACTAATTAAACCTAAATGATAGTTTTCAAAATTAATTAACCAATCAATTAAAAGGAAAACTACTCCAAATTGAAGTTTTAGAATAAAAATACAAATTAAACTATTTTTGTGATTTTCCTTTTATAAGACAACTTAATTATTAAATAATTCTTAAAATGCAAAATTAACTCCTAAATTCACATGCAACACATTTTTTTTTGTATTTTTTCACTAATTAAAATGCACACACAAAAATGCAAACAATTAACAGAAAATGCCACGAAAAATCCACAAAATTGCAAACACTGGAAGAAATTATTTTGTTATGAATATATGGGAGTAATTCATATAGGGAAAAAATCACGTGCTCACAGTGAGTTTCTCCGATAACCTTCCGATGCAACCCTGCAACATTAGGCACACATAATCACCCTTGATATCTGAGTACCCCATCTTCGGTTATTTCAAACGGTGGCTTCTCCTTCTGAAGAGTGGTATCTCTATAATGAATTAGCACAGGATCCTCGTACTGGCGTTCCTTTACTTCAGTTACTAAAGATGATGTTTCCGTATCCTGAGGAGTAATTCCAATGTCACCTGAGTCCAGTAACCGAACTCCAAGACTAGATAGCTGATGAACCTCATGGGATATTCCCCTCTTTTGTGGCTGCAAATACGATAGGCTACCCATAGATATACGACTGAGAGCATCGGCAACTACATTTCCCTTCCCCCGATGGTATAAAATATTAACGTCATAGTCTTTAAGTAGCTCCAACCATCTCCTTTGACGAAGATTCAACTCCTTTTGCTTGAAGATGTACTGGAGGCTCTTATGATCCGTATAGATATCAACATGAATGCCATACAAGTAGTGCCTCCACATCTTTAGTGCATGGATCATCGCAGCTAACTCTAAATCGTGGGTTGGGTAGTTCTTCTCGTGCTTTCTTAGTTGTCTAAAAGCATAAGCCACAACCTTACCATGCTGCATCAGCACACAACCCAATCCAATGCCTGAAGTGTCCCAATAGATAACATAACCATCGGTTCCTTCTGGGAGTGTTAGAACCGGTGTTGAAGTTAATTTGTCCTTTAATGCCTGGAAACTCCGTTCACAAGCATTAGTCCATTGAAACATTGCTCCCTTCTGAGTCAACTTTGTTAAAGGTTCTGAAAGCGAAGAAAATCCTTCCACAAATCTCTTATAATAACCTGCCAAACCAAGAAAGATACGAACCTCCGTCGGTGTTGTAGGCATAGGCCAAGTCTTTACTGCCTCAATATTTTGTGTATCCACCCGGATGCCTTCACCCGAAATGATATGCCCAAGGAAAGTTACAGAGTTCAACCAGAATTTACACTTAGAAAATTTTGCATACAACTTCCTTTCTTGTAGAACTCTGAGCACCGTACGCAGATGACCAGCATGCTCATCCTCTAAACGAGAATATACCAATATATCGTCAATAAATACAATTACAAACAGATTTAAGAAATGCCTGAACACACGGTTCATCAAAACCATGAATACTACTGGGGCATTGGTCAGACCGAACGACATAACCCGAAACTCATAGTGCCCATATCTAGTCCTGAATGCTGTCTTCGGAATATCTTCATCCTTAACCCTTACCTGATGGTACCCGAACCTCAAGTCTATTTTTGAAAATCAGTTGGCACCTTGCAACTGATCAACTAAGTCGTCAATCCTCGTGAGTGGGTACTTATTCTTGATTGTCACCTTATTCAGTTGCCTGTAATCAATACACATTCGTAAGGAACCATCTGTCTTCCTTACAAACAACACATGTGCTCCCCACAGTGACATACTAGGTCTGATAAAACCTTTTTCAATCAAGTCCTTTAGTTGTCCTTTCAACTCTTTCAGCTTTGCGGGGGCCATTCTATAGGGAGGAATAGATATTTGGTGAGTATCTGGTAGTAGGTCAATAGAAAACTCAATTTCTCGCTCTAGCGGGAGACCCGAAAGTTAATCAGAGAAGATATCTGGAAACTCATTTACCACAGGGATGGACAGAATGGTTGGTGACTCTACTTCCAAATCCTGAACCCGAACTAAGTGATAAATACAACCCTTTCTGATCATCTTCCTTGCCTTGAGATATGAAATAAACCTACCTCTCGGCGATGCCGTGTAACCTTTCCACTCCAAAATCGGCTCCCCCAGAAATTGAAATTGGACTATCTTTGATCTACAATCAACGTTGGCATGACAAGAAGACAACCAATCCATACCTATTATAACATTAAATTCTACCATATCTAACTCGATTAAGTCTGCTACGGTAGGTCGACCATGAACTATTATTATACAACCCTTATATACCTGCTTAGCTATCATCGAGTCCCCAACAGGTGTAGACACATCAAAAAGGTTTTGTCATACATCCTTTCGGCGCTGCCGCACCCCGCGAAGGGCGTGGTAAAGGGAGTTTTTCCAATTAAAGGACAATCGAAACGAGATTTATTTATTTATTTCAGAGTCTCCACTTGGGAGATTTGTGGTGTCCCAAGTCACCGGTTTGAATCCCGAATCGAGGAAAAAGTTGACTCCGTATTACAGTCTATGAACCAAAAATCCGGATAAGGAATTCTGTTAACCTGGGAGAAGGTGTTAGGCATTCCCGAGTTCCGTGGTTCTAGCACGGTCGCTCAACTGTCGTATTCGGCTTATTTATCTGATTTTATAGCATTCTTTAACTTATGTGAAAATTTAACATTTAACCGCTTTTAATATTATTATTTATTATTTTTATAAAAGAATTACAACATCATGAAAATGCATCTCAAACCACGTCACAATCAATGTACCCGTGACTATCGACACATCTTGACTTTGTTGAGGTTTGGATTTGGGTCACATAAATGTGCACCCGAATTTAGGGAGATAAGATTATTAAATACGCGCCTAAGGATACTAACGCATTATTATTTTGGGAAAGGTCGTGAAATTCGCTAAATGGCCCATCTCGAAGTCTAAGCATTTGTAATAACCATCTATTGAGGGCCCCACAATTTGCGTGTTATTTGGCGAGGCTCATCCCATTTATTATTTAAAGGGCCAATTAACCGCTTTTATTATTTATTATTTTAAAGAGAATTGCAACGTTGTGAAAATGTATCTCAAACCACACCGTACCAGTACGTCTATGGCCTTTAACACATTTCAACTTCGTTGAGATTTGGATTTGGGTCACATAAATGTGCACCCATATTTAAGAAAATAGTATTATTATAAATCGCGCCTAAAGCGTCTAACGTGTTATATCTTTGGGAAGGCCGCGAGATTCACTAAGCGACCTCTCCCAGATACTAAGTATTTTTTTAGTAAGCAATTAAGGAGGGCCCCGCAGTTGTGTATTTGATTTGGCGAGGCTCGTCTCATTTATATTATTAAAGGCAATCCTAAAGTATACTATATTTTTTCTACTTGTTTACTTCTTAAGAGAAAAACCTAACTAATTAACATGTTTGCGAAGGCTTAACAATATATATTGAATAGGAAACAACACATTTTTTTTTAATCAATTTACCTAAAACAAACTGAATTATATGTACAAAGCAAAATATTGTTGGGCCTGCGATGAGAAGCCCAGGCCCAAGGTAAGCTTAAATTGAAAACAATTTGATTATGAGTTGAAAGCTTGCGATTGGGCTTAACGTCTAAGCCCAATAAGTTGCCAAGTTACTGGTTTAGCTAAATACACTGAATCTCATAGGCATTTTAACATCCTTATATATTGAAATTATGGATACTTGAATGCAAATTTAATAGATAACCTAGACAGCTAAGGATAACTCCAATTAACTACACTGTTCATTATTCGAATTATTCATGCGTTCAACCTAATTATATCATAGACATAGACGGTCATATTTTGAAAGTAACGGACTGAAGATATAATACTTATAGTGCTAAACAAAGTAGGACTCAACTACAGTTTGCGAAATTTCTTTTAACTTGATTTTATATCCAGAAACGATAGTTCAAATTAAATTCTATTTTTTCATGAACACAATTTATTCAAATGTTTAACTGCATAAGAGCTTCTAATCAGTTCAACTAAGCCCATGAATACATTTACTCTAAATTAATTAACAAAATGCTACATATTATCAGAAAACTGTCCAATCTAATACCCAGAATCAACAGTAAAAGTTTTACAAAACTTAACTGTCCAGTCCAGATTATGTACAAAAATAGCTAAAATGTAGGAAATTAGCAAAATCTACATCATCTCAAGTTTCAACTTCATTTCATATTTGGACTGAAATTTACACGGAAGAATCTCAGTGAATGTACCTGGAAAATAGACGGGGATCAATGAGATTGCTAGGTCAAGTTGTACCATAATAGGAATCAATAGCAGCAGTAATACGAGCAGCAATAGTGCAACAGCAAATCACCAGCAATAGTTATAGAATTCAGACTAATTGAACACCAGTTTCAAACCCAAACAAAACCCCAACCAATGAACTGAAATTAGTGATGACACCAAGCAGCAACAGAACGTAAACACCAGCAGTCAACAAGGAATCAACCAATGAACCTTAAACAACTTCAGTAAACAGGACTGGACTGAAGACTGTAACTCAATAGCTAATGACTCAGTTGTAACTGTAAGGATTGAAAGTCAACCCCCTCACTCTTAGCTTTTCCTTCGTTTTAGTTTTCCTTCAGTGTTTCTTTTTTTCAGAATGCCAGAATACTCTCTTAGAAATCCAGTCCTCATTTCTCTGTTTCTGATCTCTACTTATACTAAAATCCCCAACTTTTCAGCCTATTTAAAAACTACTTTTAAGAACTGGACAACCCATATTATTCCTCTGTTTTTCCCACCTAAAATTGTCTAAGTGTGGGTTTACTATTAAATAATATCCTGGCAGTAGAGACATGGTGGAACAACCTACTGTCCAGCAGGTTCCACCAGTCCATTTCATGTGCAGGGCATTTTTTGAATCCTAAAATGTTAATTTCTGATTTCTAACTAAGCTAACAACTATATCCAATTCAGAACCTAATTTTAAAATCACAAACAGTTCAATACTTCGATCCAACAGTGGAACTAATCAATATTCGGACCTCATTGTCTCATTGTTCTAAACAAACAGACCTATATGATCAATCGACAACATTTATTCAATCAGTTACAGGTAATTGATAACAAATAAATTGACATATTAGCCAATGATTTATATTTTCCGGCAGAGTAGGGGGATCGAAAAAATGTGAACTAACTACTTTGACGATTTTAAACAGGTCGAACACACAACTCGCTATAGTACCAGTAACAAACAATGAGAAGAAAAATGACTGAATAAAAAGGCCTTATGAAGATGGACAGAATTTGAAGAGAAAAATAAAGGGAAAATCAAACAAATCAGTTAAACATGCGAGCAAGCACAACAAGAAAGAAGAAAGAGAGGAACTTATCTTAGAAGCTCAGGAACGGGAAAGACCCAGGCTTGACTTGACCATTTTTAGATCGAATAGACCTTAGTCGAAGTGTTCTCAACCGAGAACACCTCGACTAAAGTCCGTTAGACCCCGAAATCTTGATTAATTTGATATTTTTCGTCCTTTTAATTTTTAGGGTTCTTGAGGGTGCAATTTGGGGTTCGAGGGGTTCGGTCTAGATTCGAACCAAACCAACGTTGGTTTGGTTACGAAGGAGGTTAGAGGAACGTCTGGCCTAAATTTGGGGCCGGTTGGGATAGCTTTGAGTTTTGCTCGAATCTTCAATCGAAGATTCGAGAAGCTACAGACTGATTCGAGCCAAACGAGTAAAGGATTCGTGGAGAGGGGAGTTAGGGGGTTTTGTGGTGTAAAAATGGGGCCGATTGGACACCGAACGCCAATGGAGGCGATTTTCGGTCGGCGGTCAACGGCGGGGCTGGGCGGAGGTATACAGGTTCTGTCTCTAAACGTTAGAGACGAGAGGGGCAGGGTGCTAAGGGGGGCGGGGTAGGAGATTAGGAATATATAGTGGAGCTGGGATTTAATCCTGGCCGTTTGATCAAACGAGATCAACGACCTGGATCGTTCACTTAAGTGAAAACGGTGTCGTTTGGTTAAGTGGGGGGACTAGGTCGGTCCGGGGAAGTGGGTCGGGGCTGGACCGGGTGAAAACGGGGTGATCTGGACCGTTGGATTGAATAGGACGGACGGTTTAGATCAGGCATATCAAAACGACGCCGTTTGGATTAAAGAGACGCCTGATCTGGGCCGTCTAATTGATTTGATCAACGATTCGTAATTAAACGCCAACACGGCATCGTTTGGAGTGTCTCCGCCAGACCTGGTCCTGGATAGGGTAAATGGGTGATTTGGGCTTGGTTTTGGTGCTTTTGGGCCTTGTTTTTGGGGTTATTTTGGTCTGGCCCAATCCGAATTCTTACTTTCTCTTTCTTTTTCTTTTGCTTTTGAATAACTAAAATTCTAAATTAAACCATAAACCAAATTACAAATACTAATTAATTCCTAATGATAATTTAAACACATATCAAGGGAAAATTACACAATCTCGGACATAAAAATGCAAAAATACATTATTATTTTGTGATTTTTCATATTGTAATATAAAACTTAATTATCCTTCGTTGTAATGCCAATGTATTATATTTTTGTATTTTTCTTAATTTAAACAAACAAACACGCACAGACAAATACCAACAATAAAAGAAAAATAACACAGAATCCACAACAGTCACACACAAACCAAAACTATTGAATTTTTGGGAGTAATTCTCATATAGGGCAAAAATCACGTGCTTACAGCTGCCCCTCTTTGTCTGAAAATACGAGGAGTTTTCGTGCAAAGATAAAGTGAGCGAGCAATTTTTGCCCGTTCGAGCACTCCGTGTGAAGCCTTTTTTGAAAAGATTTGACCGAACCTTTGCTCCAAAAGGTCTCCTACATATCCCGGGCTAAACGGGAATCATGTCAATGTAGTTCGGGAAGTTTTGGTAGCCGGGACTACCATGAAGCTGTGACCTTGTTGTTACTGCTGTTGTGTACTGTTACTGCTCACTGACCTCCTTGTTGCACCGTGCTAAACAAAAATAGGAAGCTATACTAAATTACAGCCCATGAATCGTAAACTCTTATCTATATCTTCAACTCGTTCTTCCTGCGTTTCTTGCTGTCTTGCTTGCTCTTTGTGTTTCCTCTGACGTTTCTTCTCTTCTGAGTTGACTCTTCGGCCTCTCTTGATTGCCGAACTTGATCTGCTTATTTTCTTTTTGTGAACTTCGAATTATTTTCCTTCGAAGCCTGATCCTGCCTTCTTCTGAACCTTGTTGCCTTCCTACTGATCTCTGAATTCGGATTTACGCTGGGGATTTTTGTCATAATCTTCCGCCTTCCCGGCAGATTATTGATTTCTTTGAAAAAAAAGGGTATGACTTCCCGCTCTCCCGCCGGGCTCCTGTCTTCAACGAGTTTGGAAACACCATTCCGTTCTTCAGGCGGGCGCCTGACTCCAAGCCACAAACTCCGAAAATAAGTTGCCATTCCATTCTTCAGGCGGGCACCTGACTTCAACAAACTCCGAAAATAAATCGCCATTCCATTCTTCAGGCGGGCACCTGACTTCAACAACAAACTCCGAGAATAAATCGCCATTCCATTATTCAGGCGGGCACCTGACTTTAACAACAACTCCAAAAATAAATCGCCATTCTATTCTTCAGGCGGGCACCTGACTTCAACAAACTCCGAAAATAAATCGCCATTCCATTCTTCAGGCGGGCACCTGACTTCGTCAACAAAAATCCAAAAATGAATCGCCATTCCATTCTTCAGGCGGGCACCTGACTTCGTCATAAACTCCAAAAATAAATTGCCATTTCATTATTCAGGCGGGCACCTGACTTCAACAAAACTCCGAAAATAGATCACCATTCCATTCTTCAGGCGGGCACCTGACTTCAACAACAAACTCCGAGAATAAATCGCCATTCCATTCTTCAGGCGGGCACCTGACTTCAACAACAACTCCGAAAATAAATCGCCATTCTATTCTTCAGGCGAGCACCTGACTTCGTCACAAACTCCAAAAATAAATCGCCATTTCATTCTTCAGGCGGGCGCCTGACTTCAACAAAACTTCGAAAATAGATCGCCATTCCATTCTTCAGGCGGGCACCTGACTTCAACAACAAACTCCAAGAATAAATCGCCATTCCATTCTTCAGGCGGGCACCTGACTTCAACAACAACTCCGAAAATAAATCGCCATTCCATTCTTCAGGCGGGCACCTGACTTCGTCAACAAAACTCCAAAAATGAATCGCCATTCCATTCTTCAGGCGGGTACCTGACTTCGTCACAAACTCCAAAAATAAATCGTCATTCCATTCTTCAGGCGGGCACCTGACTTCAACAACAATTCTCGCTTGCATCCTAGTACCGTTGTCTCCCTTTTGCCTCCTAAACCATTCCCTCCTTCCTGAATTACTCTCTTTCAGAACTGCTTTTCTCAAAAACTTGCGTTGCCTTCCCTTTCAATTGTTAGGGATAATACTGCTGGAATTATTTATTTGCTTGCTGGGGTAATACCGTTGGGGGAATCTCCTTTATTCCCCTCCTTTTCTACTTCCTTCAAAGCTTTTATTTTCTCTCAAGATTGCTGGGTATTAAAATGTTATCAGCTGGGGATTACCTTTGTGGAAGATAACACTGCTGGAGGTCCCTTTTCTTCTTACCTCTTTCAAAACTTCCTTCGAATTGGCTCTTCATTTCTACAAAAAACTGCTGGGGGTGACATTAACCTTTTCCTTCATGCTTCATCCTTTTGCTCCATCTGCTGCGGTTACAACTTCAAAACTTTATTATTTTCCTCCTTTCAATACTGCTGGGGATAACGCTGGTTCAAATTATCCTTGCTTCTCTCTAAATTGCCTCTCTCTAATACCTTGCATCGCCTTTTCCCGTAAACCGCCGGGAAGTCTATTTCTTCCCCATCTTGTGTTATATTCCATCTTCCTTAAGTGGGTGTTTGATTCGAGAAAATTTTCGCAAGGAAGAGAAAATTTTCTGCCCCAGTTTGATAATCTTCTTTGTGGCTAGTCTTTCCTTCACCAATAACCTTTCTCTTTCCTGCTTCAAATCAAAGAGAAATTTGTTAGTTTTAAAAAATGTGGCGAGTGGTCCTGCCGCTCCTGCTGGGGATGGTTTTCCTTTTCTCTTTTCATCGCTTTGCGTTCCCCGAACTTTTGGGGAATGTTGTTATTTGCTGGGGACGGTGTTCTCGCTGCGGATGATCTTTCCCTTCTCCTTTTCCTTCTTTTCTCAGTGTGGTCCGACCCTCTCGGTCGACGATCTGTTTGGGAAGCTACTTTTCCCGATGATCATTATTAACATGATTCTTCCACTATTGTTTTCCGCCCGATTCCATAATTCCTTCGAAGCTTCAAACCAACCTATCATTTTGGTCCTACAACAAAACGTCTTTTCGACTTATTACCTTATCTCGCGCCTACTCACATTTACTTTGCACCGTTTTGGCGACTTGGTAGTAAGCTCTGAAAAATTCTTCCTCAAAAACAAATTTAAAAGAAAGTCTTTAAAGAAAGAGAAATGAAAAAATGTTGACTGCGAAGTAAAAGGAAAGCCTTTCTGAACCAATGTTGAAAAACTTATCTGAATGGTATAACCGATCCAATGATCATGTCGTGCATTTTGGGATTAATCAACCCAGTCTATTTGTATCAATTAATTTTCTGATGGCCTCATTTTGCTAGAGATAAACAAACGTCCAAACCTTGTCTAATGCGGATACTTTACAACCATCTCACCTTGCCATCTCACAGTGCCCTTCAAAGGGTTTTCACTAATGAGATTCTCTCATTTCTCTCAAACTCCCGTCGCCTTAGGGTGCCTGTGAAGGTTTTCACCATAAGACTCTCTTGTTTTGTTTCTCTCAGCTTTCTTCGCCTTAAGGTGCCCGTGAGGGTTTTCACCGTTAAGAGACTCTCTTTTTGTTTCTTTCTCTTTCGGGGACTGGAGTATTATTAACAAAATTCTCTCTACTAGGGTTCTCTTGACTACCAATTCCTTCAGCTTGCGATCCTTATTCAGTCGGGGATCAGGGTGTTATCCTCTGCTTTCTTTTGCATGACTCGGCATTTCTCAGATATTGATCGAGAGGTGTTTTTCGGACATTAACATGGTTTTTGTGTGTGAGGCTAAAGAAAAGGATACAACCTCAATGGGTAGATCATTACAGCTTTTGGAATCACGTTTTTCCAAACGAAACATAACTTCTGCCCCAGTTTTATTGCCTGGGGAATCTTTGATTTTTGTGACACTATGACCGAGCCGTGAGGCGCCTACGTATCCTCTTTGAGGAATCAGGTCGAATGTAGTTCACTAATTTTGTGACTTTTCTTTTTTTCTTTTCGGTTTTGTTATATATCTTCATTAAGGATTCCAAAAGAGGGCGTACGAAATAATAATTAAGGCTTAAAGGGGGAAAATAAAGGTTAAAGTGTTTGGGTAGTAGAAGAAATTGCCTCCGTCATTTCATTCTCCGACAAATGCCAAATACAAACAAACAAAACAAACAAAAAACAACTACAATCAAAGAATCATACATAATATCTCTTGACTGCATCAGAATTGATAGCCATATCGGTGCATCTTCCCTCGATATCTGTCAGACATAGAGCACCATTGGATAATACTCTAGTCACAATAAATGGTCCTTGCCAATTCGGGGCGAACTTGCCTTTTGCTTCGGCCTGATGTGGCAGAATTCTCTTCAACACTTGCTATCCTACTTCAAATTTCCTGGGACGTACCTTCTTGTTATACGCTCTTGCCATCCTTTTTTGATACAATTGGCCATGACATACCGCCGCCAATCTCTTTTCGTCAATCAAGCTTAATTGTTCCAATCGGGCTTTGACCCATTCATCATCATCGATCTCAGCCTCCGCCACTATCCGAAGGGAGGGAATTTCGACCTCTGCTGGTATCACTGCTTCAGTTCCGTATACCAACGAATAAGGAGTTGCACCTACTGAAGTACGAACAGTGGTGCGATAACCCCACAACGCAAATGGTAACTTTTCATGCCATTGCTTGGATCCTTCTACCATCTTCCTCAATATCTTCTTTATATTTTTGTTTGCTGCCTCGACTGCTCCATTCGCTTTAGGACGATATGGTGTGGAGTTGCGGTGTGCAATCCTAAACTGTTGACATACCTCTTGCATCAAACCACTATTAAGATTGGCACCGTTATCCGTGATGATTACCTTTGGGATCCCAAATCTACAGATGATATGGGAATGTACAAAATCCACCACTGCCTTCTTGGTTACTGATTTGAATGTTTTAGCTTCAACCCATTTGGTGAAATAGTCGATGGTTACCAGAATGAACCTATGACCGTTGGAAGCTGCTGGTTCAATAGGTCCTATGACATCCATGCCCCAAGCGACAAATGGCCAAGGTGTTGACATCGTATGTAATTCTGTTGGCGAAGAATGAATCAGATCTCCGTGTATCTGACACTGATGGCATTTTCGCACGAAACTGATACAATCACGCTCCATAGTGAGCCAATAGTATCCTGCTAGAAGGATCTTCTTTTCCAAGACATATCCACTCATATGGGGCCCGCATACTCCAGCATGTACCTCTGTCATTATCGTCGTGGCCTGACCAGCGTCGATACATCTAAGCAAACCCAAATCGGGTGTTCTTTTATACAGCACTCCTCCACTGAGGAAAAATCCATTTGCCAATCGCCGAATGGCCCTCCTTTGATTCCCGGTGGCATGCTCCGGGTATATACCTATCCTGAGGTATTCCTTGACATCGTGGAACCATGGCTCGCCATCCATCTGTTCCTCTATCATGTTGCAATAAGCATGCTGATCACGAACTTGAATATGTAACGTGTCAACATGGACTTTGTCCGGGGTGATGCAACATTGATGCTAAAGTAGCCAAAGCATCAGCAACCTCATTATGCACTCTTGGGATGTGCCTGAACTCCACTGACCGGAATTGCTTACTTAGATCATGCAAACATTGGTATGGTATAAGCTTCAAATCTCGTGTTTCCCATTCTCCTTGAATCTGATGTACCAGAAGGTCCGAGTCCCCCAAGACCAAGACGTCCTGTACACTCATGTCTACCGCTAATCGCAACCCCAAGATGCATGCTTCATACTCAGCCATATTGTTGGTACAATGAAAACGTAGTTGAGCCGTAACAGGATAATGATGCCATGTTTCAGAGATAAGTACTGCTCCTATTCAAACTCCCTTTGCGTTCGCAGCTCCGTCAAAGAAAAGTTTCCATCCTGGTTCCCTAGTCGATTCCAACTCACCTACATGCAGCACTTCTTCATCAGGAAAATACGTCCTTAAAGGTTCGTACTCATCATCAACGGGATTCTCGGCCAAATGATCGTCTAAGGCTTGAGCTTTCATAGCTGTCCTCGTCACATAGACGATGTCGAACTCTGTAAGTAATATCTGCCATTTTGCTAATCTCCCCGTGGGCATGGGTTTCTGAAAAATATACTTCAAGGGATCCAAGCGCGAGATAAGATAAGTAGTGTAGGAAGACAGATAATGCTTCAGCTTCTGTGCTACCCAAGTTAGGGCACAACACGTCTTCTCAAGATGAGTGTATTTAACCTCATAAACCGTAAACTTCTTACTGAGATAATAAATGGCCCTTTCCTTTCTGCCGGTGAGGTCATGCTGCCCCAATACACAGCCAAATGAGTTTTCCAAGACCGTTAGATAAAGAATCAAAGGCCTACCGGGTTCAGGTGGAACCAACACGGGTGGATTTGACAGATACCCCTTGATTTGGTCAAATGCTTCCTGACATTCCGTCGTCTATTTTACCGCAATGTCTTTCTTCAACAGCTGAAATATGGGCTCACAGGTCGCTGTAAGTTGAGCAATGAACCTGCTGATATAGTTTAATCTTCCCAACAGACTCAT